>QNTS01003978.1:81120-113445 GCA_003317085.1 Hucho hucho
TTATCAACTGGTTAAATGAACACGACAACAGCATTATCAACTGGTTAAATGAACACAGCAGCATTATCAACTGGTTAAATGAACACGACAACAGCATTATCAACTGGTTAAATGAACACGACAACAGCATTATCAACTGGTTAAATGAACACAGCAGCATTATCAACTGGTTAAATGAACACGACAACAGCATTATCAACTGGTTAAATGAACACGACAACAGCATTATCAACTGGTTAAATGAACACGACAATGTCGTGGAAATATTCAGTCAATCATATTATATGGAGCTGGTTCATGAAATCAACCCCTTTCCAGTCTTGGCACATACTTCTTATATATTTTTCCTCTTTACGTCACATACATTTTTCCTCTTTATGTCACACCCATAGTATCTCCTCTTAATGACTTATCCCTTCTGACATTTAACCACTGTATTCTTATTGCCTTGGACAAATTTTTGTTTGGATTCACATTAGGGCATGGAAACTGTAGAGCCACACCAATAGTAAAAAAAATACAGGCATGTACTCGCCTTATGACAAGTTCATGCATGTAGGACCATAGCAACATTCCTTGGCACTTTACAGAAATAACCAGACATGTCATCCTGCTAACTCCTCTGAAAGGGACACCCATGTTCTGGAAAAGACCTAAGAGGTGTAACCATAGCAACAGTACATATTAGGACATAAACACAGTTACAGGAATTCCCAGACAGGTGTATGTCTAATGGTGTCTAATGACCCAGAGCACATATAGAGAGCAGTAGTTTTGCAGGCTCCTTCCGAAATAAATAACTGCCACATATGTTCTGGAAAAAAAACAATAACAACAGCATTATCATCTGGGTAAATGAACACTACAACAGCATTATCAACTGGTTAAATGAACATTAAAACAGCATTATCAACTGGTTAAATGAACACAGCAGCATTATCAACTGGATAAATGAACACAGCAGCATTATCAACAGGGGGGGGGCAATGCAAATAGTAGCCATTTGATTAGCTGTTGATTAGCTGTTCAGGAGTCTTATGGCTTGGGGGTAGAAGCTGTTTAAAAGCCTCTTGGACCTAGACTTGGCGATCCAGTAGAGCATGCCATGCGGTACCAGAGCGAACAGTCTATGACTAGGGTGGCTGGAGTCTTCGACAATTTTTAGGGTCTTCCTCTGACACCGACTGGTATAGAGGTCCTGGATGGCAGGAATCTTTGCCCCGTTGATGTACTGGGCTGTACACACTACCCTCTGTAGTGCTTTGTAGTTGGAGGCCGAGCAGTTGCCATACCAGGCAGTGATGCAACCCATCAGGATGCTCTCAATGGTGCAGCTGTAGAACGTTTTGAGGATCTGAGGACCCATGCCAAATATTTTCAGTCTCCTGAGGGGGAATATGTTTTGTCGTGCCCTCTTCACGACTGTCTTGGTGTGCTTGGACCCTGTTTGTTTGTTGGTGATGTGAACGCCAAGGAAGGAACTTGAAGCTCTCAACCTGCTCCACTGCAGCCCTGTGGATGAGAATGTGGGCATGCTCGGTCCTCCTTATCCTGTAGTCCAAAATCATCTCCTTTGTCTTGATCACGTTGAGGGAGAGGTTGTTGTCCTTGCACCACACGGTCAGGTCTCTGACCTCCCTATAGGCTGTCTCATTGTTGTCGGTGATCAGGCCTACCACTGTTGTGTCATCAGCAAACTTAATGATGGTGTTGGAGTCGTGCCTGGCCGTGCAGTCATGAGTGAACAGGAAGTACAGGAGGGATTGAGCACGCACCCCTAAGGGGCCCCCGTGTTGAGGGGCAGTGTGGAGGATGTGTTGTTAACTACGCTTACCACCTGGGGGCGGCCCGTCAGGAAGTCCAGGATCCAGTTGCAGAGGGAGGTGTTTAGTCCCAGGGTCCTTAGCTTAATGATGTGCTTTGAGGGCACTATGGTGTTGAACGCTGAGCTGTAGTCAATGAATGGCATTCTTACATAGGTGTTCCTTTTGTCCAGGTGTGAAATGGCAGTGTGGAGTGCAATAGAGATTGCATCATCTGTGGATCTGTTGGTGTGGTATGCAAAATGGAGTGGGTCTAGGGTTTCTGGGATAATGGTGTTGATGTGAGCCAAGGCCAGCCTTTCAAAGCATTTCATGGCTACAGACGTGAGTGCAAATGGGCGGTAGTCATTTAGGCAGGTTACCTTAGTGTTCTTTGGCACAGGGACTATGGTGGTCTGCTTGAAACATGTTGGTATTACAGACTCAGACAGGGAGAGGCTGAAAATGTCAGTGAAGACACTTGCCAGTTGGTCAGCGCATGCTCGGAGTTTACGTCCTGGTAATCCGTCTGGCCCTGCGGCCTTGTGAATGTTGACCTGTTTAAAGGTCTTACATCGGCTGCGGAGAGCGTGATCACATAGTCGTCCGGGAACAGCTGATGCTCTCATGCATGTTTCAGTGTTACTTGCCTCGAAGCGAGCATAGAAGTTATTTAGCTCATCTGGTAGGCTCGTGTCACTGGGCAGCTCTCAGCTGTGCTTCCCTTTGTAGTCTGTAATAGTTTGCAAGCCCTGCCACATCCGACGAGTGTTGGAGCCTGTGTAGTATGATTTGATCTTAGTCCTGTTTTGACGCTTTGCCTGTTTGATGGTTCGTCGGAGGGCATAGCAGGATTTCTTATGAGCTTCCGGGTTAGAGTCCCGCTCCTTGAAAGTGGCAGCTGTACTGTTTAGCTCAGTGCGAATGTTGCCTGTAATCCATGGCTTCTGGTTGGAGTATGTACGTACAGTCACTGTGGTGACAACGTCCTCGATGCTCTTATTGATAAAGCCAGTGACTTATGTGGTGTTCTCCTCAATGCCATCGGAAGAATCCCGGAGCATTTTCCAGTCTGTGCTTGCAAAACAGTCCTGTAGTTTAGCATTTGCTTCATCTGACCACTTTTTTATAGACCGAGTCACTGGTGCATTCTGCTTGTAAGCAGGAATCAGGAGGATAGAATTATGGTCAGATTTGCAAAATGGAGGGCAAGCGAGAGCTTTGTACGCATCTCTGTGTGTGGAGTAAAGGTGGTATAGAATTATTTTCCCTCTGGTTGCACATTTAACATGGTGATAGAAATGAGGTAAAACTGCATTAAAGTCCCCGGCCGCTAGTAGTGTCGCCTCTGGCTAAACGTTTTCCTGTTTGCTTATGGCGGTATACAGCTCATTGAGTGCGGTTTTAGTGCCAGTATCGGTCTGTGGTGGTATGTAGACAGCTACGTAATATACAGATGATAACTCTCTAGGTAGATAGTGTGCTCTACAGCTTATCAGGAGATACTCTACCTCAGGCGAGCAAAACCTTGAGACTTCCTTAGATCACTCGTCGCCTGATCCTCACAAGGCACCCCTCTCAGTTCCCTTCTCCAGCGAATGACTGGGATATGGGCCTGGTCGGGTGTCTGTAGTACATCCCACCCGTCCGACTCATTCAAGAAACATTATTTGTCTAATCTGAGGTGAGTAATTGCACTTCTGTCCAGAAGCTCTTTTTGGTCATAAGAGACAGTAGCAGCCACATTATGTACAAAACAAGTTACAAATAACGCATTGCATGGTTGGTTAAGAGCCGATAAGACAGCAGCCATCCCCTCTGGTGCCATCTTTAACCAAGACTGCCCTTAGTGTAGCAAAAAAGTGTGTAAATGAATAAATGCATTCCTTTAGAGAAAATAACATATATTCTAAGGCAAGGGTTCCCAAAATTTGACAGCAAATACATCAGAGATGCCCTCATAATATCAGAACACAATTCGTACTAGTCAGTCAGTCAGTCAGCGTTGCATGATACAGGGCTGCACCTGACTGAGTCTCCGTAACAGCAAGTTCTGACAGTGTTCTTCTGTTGTAGTTAGAACACTACATAGTACACTATCTATAGTCCACAACAACAGGTCTTAAAACCCCTATCAGATGTTTTTCAAGCCTGGTCCATTTTTGTATTTATTAACTTTTTTTGAGAGGGGGGGGGGGGCAAATCATACTCAAATTAACTTTTTGTTATTATTGATGTTGTTGACGTTAATGTTGTTGATGTTTTTATTGTGATACCTGTTATTTTTCTACTGTACTATACTTTTATTCTATTGAATGACAGGTTGTTGCAGTTTTACTGTGACTTCTGCAGTGCATGGCTTGACTAATCAAGTTCCGGGCCCTGGGAAAGAACATTTTAAAACTTCTTCGGGATCGGTGTCCCATCCACGGGACAGTTGAGTTAACGTAGGCTAATGCGATTAGCATGAGGTTGTAAGTAACAAGACAATTTCCCAGGACAAAGACATATCTGATATTGGCAGATGCACAATCGAGAGCATCCTGTTGGGCTGTATCACCGCCTGGTACGGCAACTGCTCCGCCCACAACCGTAGGCTATCCAGAGGGTAGTGAGGACTGCACAACGCATCACCGGGGGTAAACTACCTGCCCTCCAGGACACCTACACCACCCGATGTCACAGGAAGGCCAAAAAGATAATCAAGGACAACAACCACCCGAGCCACTGCCTGTTCACCCCGCTATCATCCAGAAGGTGAGGTCAGTACAGGTGCATCAAAGCTGGGACCGAGAGACTGAAAAACAACTTCTATCTCAAGGCCATCAGACTGTTAACAGCCACCACTAACATTGAGTGGCTGCTGCCAACATACTGACTTCAATCTCTAGACACTTTAAATAATAGAAAATTGGATGAAACAAATGTATCACTAGCCACAAAATGTTTGTATATAAGGTTTACATATCCGACATTACTCATCTCACATGTATATACTGTACCATATACCATCTACTGAATCTTGCCTATGCCGTTCGGCCATCGACTCAAATCTCTAGCCACTTTAATAATTAAAAAGTGGATGTAATAAATGTATCACTAGCCACTTTAAACGATGCCATTTATATAATGTTTACATATCCTATACTACTCATCTCATATGTATATACTGTACCATATACCATCTACTGCATCTTGCCATTGCCGGTCAGCCATCGCTCATCCATATATTTATATGTACATACTCGTATTCATTCCTTTACACTGTGTGTATAAGGTAGTTGTTGTGATTGTTAGATTACTTGTTAGATACTACTGCATGGTCGGGACTAGAAGCACAAGCATTTCGCTACACTCGCATTAACATCTGCTAACCATGTGTATTCTATTGTGTTATATTCTTCCTTTCACATTTCCGCAAACTTCAAAGTGTTTCCTTTCAAATGGTACCAAGAATATGCATATCCTTGCTTCAGGGCCTGAGCACAGTCAGTTAGATTTGGGTATGTCATTTTAGGCGAAAATTGAAAAAAAGGGGCAGATCCTTAAGAGGTTTGGCTAGCCTCTCGGCATCAGAGATAACATTTTGCAGTTACTAATTTCCTGCAATTCTACACATTTTGTCATGAGGCAGAGAAAAAATGTTGCAGATTTAAAGCAAATTTCTTGCAATTCTACACATTTTTTCACAAGGCAGTCAGTGTGTCATTTGTAGTTTTAAAGGCACAAATAAATATATATATTTCCACACTATGAGGGCGGAATAATACTGTGAAATTGTGAAAATGACGATAATGCCCTTTCAGTGTAAGAGCTGTATGAAAAAACGCCTGGAATTTCAGCCTGTTTTGGTGGGATGGAGTTTTGACCTGCCTGGTGACATCACCAGGCTGTAAATTAGTTAATAGACCAATAAGAAACAAAGATCAAACCTCTCTTCCAATAACAGCTAGTTTTCAGCTAGTTTTTCCACTCCACAATCAGACCACTCCCAGACAGTTCAAGCAATATTCTTGCTTGAGAAATTGCTCTTTGCTAAGAAGCTATTGTTGTTTGTTTTTGTCCATTTTAATTGAAAACAATCACAGTAAGGTCACAGTAACTGCAACAACAAGCTGTTACCCAGAAATGATATTGAGATATAAAAACGGCTGCATTGGACCTTTAACGCTTTGATTACAGTGCATTTATGTAAAAAAAAAACTGTCACACCCTGATCTGTTTCACCTGTCTTTGTACTTGTCTCCACCCCCCTCCAGGTGTTGCCCATCTTCCTTATTATCCCAAGTGTATTTATACCTGTGTTCTCTGTTTGTCTGTTGCCAGTTCGTTTTGTTTCGTCAAGCCTAACAGTGGTTTTTCCCATGCCCCTTTCCCGCTCTAGTTCCTGTTTTCTAGCTTTCCTGTTTTTTGACCATTCTGCCTTCCCTGACCCTGAAGCCTGCCTGTCGTTCTGTCCCCTTGTCACACCACCCTGGATTACTGACCTCTGCCTGCCCTGACCCTGAGCCTGCCTGCTGTTCTGTACCTTTCGGACTCTACTCTAGACTACTGACCTCTGCCTGTCGTTTGCTTGCCCCCTGTTTTTGTAATAAACTTTTGTTACTTCGAAACTGTCTGCATCTGGGTCTTCTCCTGAGCCTTGACAAAAACAACATTTTGGGGAATTTAGAAGATTTTTTAAATAATTGATACTTTGGCTACTATCCCTGTGGTTTCCCATTTTTTTTAAAAGCCTTTATTTAAACAGTGAGTCACATTGAGATAAAAAATCTATTTTATAAGAGAGCCCTGTATACATTACAATAAAAAATAATAATAAAACATACGTGTATAGAACAATATAATTCAGCACACAACAAAATAAAAATACAAGCAAGAACATAAATTAAGAAAATAAATTTTGTAATATTACAATACATTGTACCCTCCAAATATTTCCCACATATCCCTTGTCCAAAATGTGTTTAAAATCGGTCAATACTTATACATTTTGTAAATAATTTCTTGTTTTTTTCTTGAAATGAACCCCTCCTCACCCAAACACTCAATACATTCTGATGCAAGGTGTGGGAGCACTAAAATTACATTAATTATATACATAAATGATGACTTCGGACAGCTTCCCAGTCTTCAGTATCAGAACCGTATCAATCTAACCTTAGAGGGAAGAGTGCTCCTTGGTGATAGCCAGTGCCGGTCAACACTGCCAGTACAACAAGGATGGTGATTAAAATGAGTCAAAACATTCTTGTGGTGAGTATGTGAGGGTCTGAATGGTACCAGTCTATGTTGTCACCATTACTCATCACACTCACTAGATTTGGGTTGATGTCATTTTATAGACTTCTGACTTCACTAACTTCTCGGCTAAGGAGGGGGACTATGTGATATATATATACACACTATCTGATAAGGTGACATATGTGACGTGACTATCCCCAAACACCCTGACCGTCTGTAAAAGCCCAGACGCAGAGATGTGGATGGAGGATGCTGATACAAGGGGCTGGGTTTTATGTTGGGACCCAGGCTAGGGTTCCCATGCTGTTAGTTGGTCATACAGGGTCTGAGGAGGCCTCTGTGTGACGAAGCAGGAGATCACTTCCCCTGGCAGCTGGTTCAAATTATCCCTTCCTCCCCCACCCTGTCTAGGCCTCCTGCCCTGCGTCAGGGAGGAGTGCTCTCAGCTGGCAGCCCAACCAGAGACATGCTGCTCCCATTAAAAAGGGGAAGCACAGTAATGTGACTAAAATGAAAGATGTAGTCTGTGGGTGTGTGTTTGTATTGCAAGTTTGAGGGTCGGATTTATCTCCTTCCAACCTCCACATCAAGGTTTCAAAGTCATTCCATATCAAGTCACCCACTTTATATTCAATGGAGCTGATGTTCTCAACTCACTGTGGATGGGATGGCAAATGCAATCCATATGATTGTGATTCTCATTACCGTCTTTATCACCACAACGGCGTCATAATCGTACGAGATGCAGAGAAACCAATAGATGAGGTCTGAGATGCATTGTGTTGTGAAGCCTGATTGTAATGCAACTGAAATGGACTTCCACTAGTCCTAACTACCCCTAAAACACCTCTAGCTAAGGGAGTTTCCTCAGGCTGGGGAGCCTATGGACTGTCTGGGAGTTCCTCAGGGTTGATTGGGTAAGGGAACAAACTGCACACTCACTTGGTGGGGTCACAATCCCTTACCGGGATCATTGCAAAAACACTTGTCTTGGTTCCAACTACACTGATTCTTTCTATGGGCTGAGATGCTTCTGGACAGGGGAAAATTGGCATGGGATGTCATAATGACGTAACTTTCTGGTTGTAAATAGTTTTTCTGGTTGAAAAGACGTCAGACAATATTACACCCAAAATACTGTACATATTTGTTCATGATGACATCGAGACGTCTGGGAAATATGTCATATTTTGATTGGTATCAGGTCAGAGAACCAGGTAAAGAAGTGGTCGCTAAAAAGACATTTAAAAACTTTTTACAACGACCTGACCATGAGATCTCAAAAGATGTCTCCCTGATGATATAATTGTACTACAACCATGCTTTGTGCCAGTCAAGTTGAAGGAAAGGCCTATTGTTGTTGAGATGAAAAGGGTCAGGCTCCCAGATACCAAGACATAAGTTGGCGTGTAATGTCATTTCCAAAGCATAATCCTTTCCAAACAATGACGGACACTCAAAAGCAGCCAAATAGTCAATCAAATAAAGAGACCTTGGTTCCTTCATCAGGCTCATCTGTAAAAGAGACCTTGGTCTCAGCTTGACTCCCTTATAAAGGCTAAATAAAATGTGAGGGTCCAGTCCATCATCTTTTAGGATAATGCCTATGCTGTAGACTACTGGGAACGTCAATGGAGACTTCAAACAAAGCTAAGTTCCAGGTTTACCTGATGTGATAACATAATACTACCCTTTCTCTGGTAAAATTGACAGTAGAAGTCAGTGATGTGACCTCGGTCAGAGTGATATATAGCCCCGTGAGGATGAAAGCGACAGGTGTGGTCGAGGCTGGGGCCGGCTCTAACGTAGGGCTGATTTGTGATATATATTCAGCTTTTGTGATATTGGTCACTCTAAGGTTAATGCCCAATTATAAAAAGCTGCGATCATGTGGTGTACAGGATTGGGGTCAATTTTCAAGTCAATTCATGTCAACTCAATGAAAATAAAAATACTTTTTTTCAATTCTTAATTGAATTGAGTGAATCAACAGTATATGGCTGCAGTAAAATGCAAAAGAGCCCACCCATGATCATGTATAAATAGTATACAGTGGACTTCACATTTTGACGTTCATCAAATTTGAGATTCAAATCAAATCAAATTGTATTGGTCACATACACATGGTTAGCAGATGTTAGTGCGAGTGTAGCAAAATGCTTGTGCTTCTAGTCCCGACCGTGCAGTAATATATAACAATTTCACAACAACTGCCTTATACACACAAGTGTAAAGGAATTAATAAGAATATGTACATATAAATATATGGATGAACGATGGCCGAGCGGCATAGGCAAGATGCAGAAGATGGTATTAAGTACAGTATATACATATGAGATGAGAAATATAGGGTAAGTAAACATTATATAAAGTGGCATTCCTTAAAGTGACTAGTGATACGTTTATTACATCCAATTTTTTATTATTAAAGTGGCTAGAGATCTGAGTTAGTGTGTTGGCAGCAGCCACTCAATGTTAGTAATGGCTGTTTAACAGTCTGATGGCCTTGAGATAGAAGCTGTTTTTCAGTCTCTCGGTCCCAGCTTTGATGCACCTGTACTGACCTCGCCTTCTGGATGATAGCGGGGTAAACAGGCAGTGGCTCGGGTAGTTGTTGTCCTTGGTGATCTTTTTGGCCTTCCTGTGACATCGGGTGGTGTAGGTGTCCTGGAGGGCAGGTAGTTTGCCCCAGTGATGCGTTATGCAGACCTCACTACCCTCTGGAGCGCCTTACGGTTGTGGGCGGAGCAGTTGCCGTACCAGGCGGTGATACAGCCCGACAGGATGCTCTCGATTGTGCATCTTTTTTTATTTCACCTTTATTTAACCAGGTAGGAAAGTTGAGAATAAGTTCTCATTTACAACTGTGACCTGGCCAAGATAAAGCAAAGCAGTTCGACACATACAACAACACAGAGTTACACATTGGAGTAAGCATACAGTCAATAATACAGTAGAAAAAAAAACAAATCTATATACAATGTGTGCAAATGAGAAGTTTGTGAGGGTTTTCTGTAGAAAAAAATCTGTAGACGTTTGTGAGGGTTTTTGGTGACAAGCCAAATTTCTTCAGCCTCCTGAGGTTGAAGAGGAGCTGTTGCGCCTTCTTCACCACGCTGTCTGTGTGTGTGGACCATTTCAGTTTGTCCGTGATGTGTACGCCGAGGAACTTAAAACTTTCCACCTTCTCCACTACTGTCCTGTCGATGTGGATAGGGGGGTGCTCCCTCTGCTGTTTCCTGAAGTACACGATAATCTCCTTTGTTTTGTTGTAGTGTCGTCTGCAAACTTGATGATTGAGTTGGAAGCGTGCATGGCCACGCAGTCATGGGTGAACAGGGAGTACAGGAGAGAGCTGAGAACGCACCCTTGTGGGGCCCCAGTATTGAGGATCAGCGGGGTGGAGATGTTGTTTCCTACCCTCACCACCTGGGGCCGGCCCGTCAGGAAGTCCAGGACCCAGTTGCACAGGGTGGGGTCGAGACCCAGGGTCTCGAGCTTAATGACGAGTTAAGGGTACTATGGTTTTAAATGCTGAGCTGTAGTCGATGAACAGCATTCTTACATAGGTATTCCTCTTGTCCAGATGGGTTAGGGCAGTGTGCTGTGTGATTGCGATTGCGTCGTCTGTGGACCTATTGGGGCGGTAAGCAAATTGGAGTGGGTCTAGGGTGTCAAGTAGGGTTGAGGTGATATGATCCTTGACTAGTCTCTCAAAGCACTTCATGATGACGGAAGTGAGTGCTATGGGGTGATAGTCATTTAGCACAGTTAGCTTGTGATTATAATCAAAGAGAATTCTCTTGGAAGATAATGCGGTTGGCATTTGATTGTAAGGAATTCTAGGTCAGGTGAACAAAAGGACTTGAGTTCCTGTATGTTCTTATGATCATACCATGACTCGTTAATCATAAGGCATGCACCCCCGCCCTTCTTCTTACCAGAGAGATGTTTGTTTCTGTCAGTGTGATTCTACCTTGGCACTCCATTAATGAGGTTCATGTTTGCTCAGCAACTGTGACACTGTATCTAATTTCTTCATTAACTCTGTTAACTTAATAAAAAATCAAGTCTGATTACTCTACACTCTAGGGCTCCCGAGGGGTGCAGCAGTCTAAGACACCTCATCTCAGGGCAAGAAGCATCACTACAATAACTGTTTCGAATCCAGGCTGTATCACATCCGGCCGTGATTGAGGCGGCGCACAATTGGCCCAACGTCGTCCGGGTTTGGCCGTCATTGTAAGTAAACATTTGTTCTTAAAACTTACTTGCCAAGTTAAATAAAATACTGTGTTTGGTCAAGTAGGAGATCAAAAAGCAACAAACCACAACAGCCTATCATAAAGTGGAAACTTTAATTCCAGGTTTGATCAAATCCAGGATACACTTCCAGCTAGGAGGCCCTTTGACGCATCATCCATTGCCCAGACAACAGAACAGCCCATAGGAAACAAAATACACCCTCGGTGCCTGTTAAATGGCTGGGTTAAGCGATGAGTCATGTCTGTATATATTTAGACACACACTGAGGGTTTATAACGCCAGTAACGCTCCGCTTCAGATCATGTTCCCTCCATCATTGTATGGTCAATGTCACAATAGTCTCACAACCACCTAGCCAGAATACAGTAATACTCATGAGCCGCATCAAGTTGAACCATTCTTTAGATCTACCTTTTTCAACCAATGAAACGATTAATTCGTACAAAAGTTAACCCATCTGTCACAGTTAATGATTAGCTAACAATCCGTGTATAATCATAAAAAAAATACAATTTATATTTTTTGTTAGGGTTGAGGCTAGGGTTAGGGTTGAGCCAGGATGTGGAAATGAAGCTAGGTTTACGGTAAGCGTTGAGGCTAGGTTAGGATTGAGGTTTGAGGATTTCTAAGTTAAAAACGTCTCATTATGTATCACATCGAATCTGTCATAACAGTAGGGGTCTTTGAACAAATAAAAATGTGTTGAATCTGTCCCATAAAGCATTCATTGGTCTCACCATGCCACAGTATGTGGTGATAATAGTAACCTAATCATTGTCATTATAACGTATGTCTTACATCAGGAAAGTTAGGCACTCCTGCCTTAAAGCACTGAAGTTATAGATATTAACAAGTGGTTATCGCCCTCTAGTGGTGAAACCAGCTAAAGACTGATTGCTCTCATCAAACCCAGATTTTCTTCACCGTCACAGAGAAGGGAATGGATGAGCATAATCGGACCGTTTTTATTGCAGTAGATATATCTCTCGCAATGGGCTTCTTGAATCTGGACCGTCTTCAGCTTGCGCCACATCACTCTTCATCGACCACCAGTGCAGAATCCTGTAACAACCAGGTACACAGAGATTAGTTAGTCCAGACGAGAGCTTCTCCATGATATGTAAGCCTATACCAATGTCTAGACTAGGATATCCCCTTGGTAATATACCAGAACTTTAATTTATGCATTATGTCATGAGTGCTGAATTGGGTATGATCATATGAGACTGGATGTGTGTCATTTTGGAAAAATAATCTAATATTTTTTGTACAAGAAGGAGCTTTAAGTGGCCATATCTTTTCAGGCTCCAATAAATTAGATAGTGTCACAGTTGCTGAGCAAACATGAACCTCATTACTGTTCTGGAAACAAGATATGATAGGATTTGAGACTGCCTGTCCATATTTGACAGGGACAGCCCTTTCTCTGGTTAAGTCACATTCAAACAATTTTTATTGGCAGCACGGCAAAAAAGCAATCCAATGCTGTCAAAGCAAAGAGGCTCGGTATGGTGAATATGCCACGGCTAAGGGGTATTAAGGCACTATCTTCGTTAATAACTGTCTATACTATAGCCTATAGAATATAAATGATAGCATCCCTCCTCTCTCACAGATGGAGACAAACACAGTCAAAGGTATATCTACAGCTCTGTGTGTGTGAGCTGGGACACTGACACAGAGGGTATATACACAAAAGGTGCTATCTAGAACCTAAAAGGGTTCTGCGGCTCTCCCCATAGGACAGGGTCGTTTTGAGAGTACACGTTTTGATTTTTGTCCTAGCACTACACAGCTCACTCAAATAATCAACGAATCATCAATATTTGAATCAGCAGTGTAGTGTTAGGGCAAAAACCAACTGTGCAACGCTGCTTTTGAAAAAAACTTTTGTTTCCTGGTTAGAACCGTTTTGGTTCCAGGTAGAACCCTATTGGGTTCCACGTAGAACCCTTTCCCCAGAGGGCTCTACATGGAACCCAAAATAGTTATTGAAAAAGAAAAGCCGCACACTCTAGAAGCACCAACGTTTTGACAGCCAAGCTGTCTTCATCAGGATTCTACCTGGAACCAAAAAAGGTTATTTTATGGGAACAGACAAAAAAACTTTTGGAATCCTTTTTTCCAAGAGTTTACTTTGTATGTGGGCAGTTAATGGTATATCTA
This sequence comes from Hucho hucho, assembly GCA_003317085.1. Taxonomy (NCBI): domain Eukaryota; kingdom Metazoa; phylum Chordata; class Actinopteri; order Salmoniformes; family Salmonidae; genus Hucho; species Hucho hucho. The sequence continues at coordinate 94,599 of QNTS01003978.1, forward strand.
CAGTACTGTACAGACTGTTCACTTACCCCAGGGAGAGGAAGAGCAGCAGCAGCAGAGAAGTCAGACAGGCCGTGAGGAGAGAGGGAGGGGGGAGACGGAGGAGGGCGAGGCACCATCCACCAGGCACAGGGACAATTCGGCCCCCTGGAAGCATATCAAATATCTCCTGCAGCTCACTGTGGCCTACCACCACCTGGGGGATGACTGTGTGAGTGAGAGAGAGAAGAGGGGTGGACAGGGTTGAGGAAGTGGGAGGGGGGGGATGGAGGGAGAGAGAGGTCAGAGACTCAGAACACAGAGATCGAGCACGTGGACTGGGATATGTTCCGGATAGCATCTGACAACAACATTGATGTATACGCTGATTCGGTGAGCGAGTTTATTAGCAAGTGCATTGGTGATGTTGTACCCATAGCAAATATCAAAACCTTCCCCAACCAGAAACCGTGGATTGATGGCAGCATTCGCGCAAAACTGAAAGCGCGAACCACTGCTTTTAACCAGGGTAAGGCGACCGGAAACATGTTTGAATACAAACAGTGTAGCTATTCCCTCCGCAAGGCAATCAAACAAGCTAAGCGTCAATATAGAGACAAAGTAGAGTCACAATTCAACGGCTCAGACACAAGAGGAATGTGGCAGGGTCTACAGTCAATCACGGACTACAAAAAGAAAGCCAGCCCCGTCGCGGACCATGACGTCCTGCTCCCAGACAAACTAAACAACTTCTTTGCTCGCTTTGAGGACAATACAGTGCCACCGACACGGCCCGCTACCAAAACCTGCGGGCTCACCTTCACCGCAGCCAATGTGAGAAAAACATTTAAATGTGTTAACCCTCGCAAGGCTGCCGGCCCAGATGGCATCCCTGGCCGTGTCCTCAGAGCATGCGCAGACCAGCTGGCTGGTGTGTTTACGGACATATTCAATCAGTCCCTATCCCAGTCTGCTGTTCCCACATGCTTCAAGAGGGCCACCATTGTTCCTGTTCCCAAGAAAGCTAAGGTGACTGAGCTAAATGACTATCGCCCCGTAGCACTCACTTCCGTCATCATGAAGTGCTTTGAGAGATTAGTCAAGGATCATATCACCTCCATCCTACCAGACACCCTGGACCCACTCCAATTTGCTTACCGTCCCAATAGGTCCACAGACGACGCAATCGCAATCACACTGCATACTGCCCTAACCCATCTGGACAAGAGGAATACTTATGTAAGAATGCTGTTCATCGACTACAGCTCAGCATTTAACACCATAGTTCCCTCCAAGCTCGTCATTAAGCTCGAGACCCTGGGTCTCGACCCAGCCCTGTGCAACTGGGTCCTGGACTTCCTGACGGGCCGGTCCCAGGTGGTGAGGGTAGGAAACAACATCTCCACCCCACTGATCCCCACAAGGGTGCGTTCTCAGCCCTCTCCTGTACTCCCTGTTTACCCATGACTGCGTGGCCAAGCACGCATCCAACTCAATCATCAAGTTTGCTGACGACACTACAGTGGTAGGCTTGATTACCAACAACGACGAGACGGCCTACAGAGAGGAGGTGAGGGCCCTCGGAGTGTGGTGTCAGGAAAATAACCTCTCACTCAATGTCAGCAAAACAAAGGAGATGATCGTGGACTTCAGGAAACAGGAGAGGGAGCACCCCCCTATCCACATCGAGGGGACAGTAGTGGAGAAGGTGGAAAGTTTTAAGTTCCTCGGCGTACACATCACGGACAAACTGAATTGGTCCACCCACACAGACAGCGTGGTGAAGAAGGCGCAACAGCGCCTCTTCAACCTCAGGAGGCTGAAGAAATTCGGCTTGTCACCAAAATCACTCACAAACTTTTACAGATGCACAATCGAGAGCATCCTGTCGGGCTGTATCACCGCCTGGTACGGCAACTGCTCCGCCCACAACCGTAAGGCTCTCCAGAGGGTAGTGAGGACTGCACAGCGCATCACCGGGGGTAAACTACCTGCCCTCCAGGACACCTACACCACCCGATGTCACAGAAAGGCCAAAAAGATCATCAAGGACAACAACCACCCGAGCCACTGCCTGTTCACCCCGCTATCATCCAGAAGGCGAGGTCAGTACAGGTGCATCAAAGCTGGGACCGAGAGACTGAAAAACAGCTTCTACCTCAAGGCCATCAGACTGTTAAACAGCCATCACTAACATTGAGTGGCTGCTGCCAACATACTGACTTAAATCTCTAGCCACTTTAAACATAGGAATTGGATGTAACAAATGTATCACTAGCCACTTTAAACAATTTTGTATATAATGTTTACGTATCCGACATACTCATATCAAATGTATACACTGTACTCTAAACCATCTACTGTATCTTGCCTATGCCGTTCGGCCATCGACCCAAATCTCTAGNATATATATATGTGTATATACTGTACTCCATACCATCTACTGCATCTTGCCTATGCCGGTCAGCCATCGCTCATCCATATATTTATATGTACATACTCGTATTCATTCCTTTACTCTTGTGTGTATAAGGTAGTTGTTGTGAATTTGTTAGATTACTTGTTAGATACTACTGCATGGTCGGAACTAGAAGCACAAGCATTTCGCTACACTCGCATTAACATCTGCTAACCATGTGTATGTGACAAATAACAATTTGATTTGATTTGATTTGATTTGAGGAGATAACAGATCGAGGGGATACATCGACTATAAAGATACATACAAAGATGTGTGGTGAAGCTCTCTGGCACAAAATGGCCACCATGCTACACATTGATGGTGAATGGGGAGTCACCACCATACAACACACAAAGGAATATGGGACTTGAATGAATGTCTCTCTACAACACTATCATCACCTATGAGGTGGTGGTAGAGTCTGACTAAGGATCGCTGGATCTCACACTGGTATGTACCCTGGTGTCGCAGACCAGCTGAGGGGATAGAGTAGAGCATGTCTATCTCTACTGTCACCTCCTCAAACTGATCCACCTGCTGGGTCCTGATCTGCAAGTCAGGGGACAACATAACTGCAAAATCCTCTCATCTTCTCTCACTACAAAGGAATCATGTCTAAATGGAAGTTTCAGAAAAAGGGATGGTTTCATAAAATGACTTTAATTCAGCTCATCTTTTTGGGAGAGATTCTCATCTAAAGACATACTTGGGTCCTGATTGTGAGGAATTGCAGTGGGTACTGTATGGTGATGGACATGCTAGGGCTAGGCCATTATCTCACACACACACAGTGAAACCCCCTCACACTGTGGTGAAGCTGTTCTCAAGGGGCAGCAGACAGTGACAGTCTGAGCCCTCCTAATGATAATATTTAAATCCAGCCTCTAGGGGGGTGCACTGAAAGGGATGATATGCTGAACAGTAATTGTGCAGCACTGGGTGGATATGAATACCATGGTGTGTGGGAGGTGACTGTCACCTTACACAAAGAAGGCAAGAACTTAAAGGGTACTTTGGGGAGGCTTTCTGTGCAAAAAAATCCTCTGACTTTACTGCTAAGAACATTTCAAGGATGAAAGGCACCAAGTGGATGTTTTCACAATGGGAAAATGCAGTTATGTAACACATAGCCTACACAGACAGACAGTGCTGCACAGGCAGTGCTGTGGCGGGTTTAGGATGAAGTCTTTTAACCAGGCATTGGGGAGATGAGGGTATTTGAGTTATGAAACAAATCTGTGTGAATGGTCAATAGATTTGATGTGGTGGTGTTTTGTTACTCACTTGGACAGTCAAGTGGAAACTCACAGGAGTCATACTGACAGGTGACACAGTTGTAGACATAACCAGAAGCCTGAAAACCTGAGGAACCCATGGGAGGAAATGCAACACATAGCCTATACGTAGCCTATAGAATAAGGTAGAATAGAAAGGAAATACCATAGGAATTCAATAGGAAATTAAATATATTTAATACTTCGTACAACATGTCTTAGGATAACTATTTTAACTAACTATTATATTGACAGCAGGTGCACAACTAGCTTGCTATCATAGATTGATTCATAGAATAGTTGGAATCGTTTTAACACGTTGAGGCCATAGCTGAGCAGAGCTACTAAGAGTTCATGAGGTTCAACAGGAAGGTCATGCCAGGAGGAACAATGGAGGAGGAAACAGTCACTCACCACATGGAGGGAAACATCCAGAAGCTGGGTAGAGATAATAGGGGGAAACAAAAAAAATGACAAGAAAGAAAAAGGCAGACAACAATTTTAGCAACAAAACAATTTTTACTGATTAACATTGACATGACAAGTTGTCTTGATTGACATGGTTCAGTATAGAACCAAGTATATTGTTAGACTAATAAAAGTACTATACAGAGTCCATACTATACAGAGCCAGTGGTGTAAAGTTCTTAAGTAAAAATACTTTAAAGCACTACTTAAGTAGTATCTGTACTTATTTTTGCCAACATTTACTTTACTACATTCCTAAATAAATGAATGTACTTTTTACTCCATACATTTTCCCTGACACCCAAAAGTACTCGTTACATTTTGACAGGACAACGGTCTAATTCACAGACTTATCAAGAGAACATACCTGGTCATCCCTACGGCCTCTGATCTGGCGGACTCACTAAACACAAATGCTTCGTTTGTAAATTGAAGTGTGCCCCTGGCTATCCATAAAAAAACACATTGTGCCATTTGATTTGCTTAATATAAGGAATTTGAAATGGTTTATACTTTTATTTGTACTTTTGATACTTAAGTATATTTAAAACCAAATACTTCGATTTTTACTCAAGTAGTATTTAACTGGGTGACTTCCATTTTTACTTGAGTAATTTTTCTATTAAGGTATCTATACTTTTACTCAAGTATGACAATTGAGTACTTTTTCCACCACTGTACAGAGCCCATACGATAAAGAGGCCATACTATACAGAGCCTATCACACAGATAAGGAAAGAATGAAGACATTACTCTGATGCTACACACCCCATGGCAAGTAAAGGAGGTTTGGATAAGAAAGGTTTTGAAATATGGTGTGAGGTAGTAGTGAGGAAAAGGAAATACAAGGGAGAGGAGGGGATCATGTCTCACCTCTAGGCAGTTTGAAGGCAGCCACAATGAAATTGTCTGCAGCTGTCAGTAACCTCTCGTCATAACCTCTCGTCTGATGGATAGAGAGGAGAGAAAAATATATTTCAATTGCGCCCATGGAAGTGTGCGTGGGTGTGTGTGCACGCTCTAGCCCCCGACGTTCTCCCAGATTCTTTCCCAGATTTCCAACTCTGCTCCATTTTTGCCAATTTTTTTTTACCAGAGCTGAAATGATCTAATGGTCTGCTGCTACATCCATCTGCCCCCAGTGTAAACACTGCCCCCAGTGTAAAACACTGCCCCCAGTGTAAAACACTGCCCCCAGTGTAAACACCAGTGTAAAACACTGCCCCCAGTGTAAACACTGCCCCCAGTGTAAAACACTGCCCCCAGTGTAAAACAAGGGAATCAAAATGCATAATGATGCACTAGAGGACCTGCTGGGGGGTGGGGAAGTTAGAGAGTTATATATCAGTACATTTACATTTTAGTCATTCAGCCGAAACTCTAATCCAGAGCGACTTACATTTACAGATGTAGGATCTTAATTTGATCACCCTGTCACAGGGAATCTTCCCTGAAGCAGGAAATGTAAAATATGTAGTGTATTTGAGGTTTTAATACTTCTGAAGTTTGCAATTTACACTGACATTTCAGACTTGTTTTTACCTTTTACCTTGTTCAACCACTACACAAATGTCCATGAATTATGATCCACATTTACTGTTGATGCAGGATTATTTTCCTGCTGTTGCAAACCGTCTCAAATGATGATCTTACATCTGTAGAGGATTTATCTTAAGGTAGCTAGGTAAGACCATCTCACAGTCATACCTAGTCATGGTGGTTGTGTGCCTCCAATAAAATGTCCATTCCATTCTTGGAAGGAAAAGTATTCTTTCTGATCAAACTTTGAATAACCATGACTGTTACAGTATGCAAAAACAAAATACACTAATAATCGAACTCGCCAAAAACTATTTAATGTCGTCTCCCAACACCAATAGCAGTGAGAAAAGCACAGAGTATTTCAGCCATTTTGGAGGGACTATTTTATTGGGAATGAAGCAGACAGCAGGACTTGTACCATAATCACATCTTCTTGTCAAATTCCTCCGCCATGGGCATGATCTCAGCACTTAGGATCTCCTTCAGCTTCTGATCATAGCCTTCCCCTGAGAAACAAGTTCCATGTTCTTATCTTCTTATTTTATAACCCATTTAGGAAGCCAAAATAAATGTACTGTGCCTAAATAAAACAGGATCAGTTCACCAACTCGCCCTGCCTCAATCACTTTCTGGTTGTTATTGAATATATTCCCTAGTTTTTTTAAAGCACGAGTGTAAGGAATACTCAGGGAGAAAAAGGTCTAGATTCACACGCAGAGCGCGGCAGGTGTTAATTTTGCCTTTGCAGAAGGCAATGATCATACACAGATAGGCAAACAGGCAGGTGAATCAAAACTAGGACTGAAGGCTATAACTGGTTCTCACAAACGAGCTAGGAAAAGGCTTAGTAGAGTCAAAACGAACAATACCTCACAAAGGCACAAACAGAATGAACTGAACTAAATAAGGAGCTGATGAGACCAGGTGAGTTACTAACACAGGTGAAATCAATGAACAAAAATGAAAGACAGGGCTACATTCAAGAACACAAAGAAACAGGGCTACGTTCAAGAACAAAAACAGAAACAGAAACAGAACACAAGGTTGACTAAGAAAATAAATACAGAACCTTACGAGTCTACACTTCCAATGTTGTATTCGGTGAGGACGTGTCCCCAACACAGACGTATACTGTCTTCAACCTCCACAAAGCACTGATAGCAGCTAGAAGAGGGGTTAAACAACGTGCTGGCATAGAGAACCCACAACCTCCACTTCTACATCTTCAGGATGATGTGCTGTCATATGGGAAAAGTTGATTGAGGTTCCAAAACGTACTGTATTGTTGAATATGAATGTATGATGTCATAAACGATGTCACTGAGATACAGATATTCAGATAGAATTCTAATTCGGATTCCATGGATATTCCATTTGCATGACTCACTAAATGAAATGCTGTGTCTTTGAGCCCATGGTGCTTTGTGCAGAGCAGATGTTCATCTTCACTTGAGGTGTAAGTGTCTTTAAACCACTCCACTTATATCTGACAATGACAGTGTAATACATGTTAAGTGCTCTCCCATTTCATGGCTAGGTATAGGAGGAGCACCAAAGCCTTCCCTTTGCCTGTGTTGGTTTCCCCACCTTTCTTCTCAATTCCATTGTCTCTGGTCTCCTCTCTCTGCAACCACAATGCACCAGTTTTACTGCAGAGCAGAGGGATGGAGTGAGAGAGAGAGGGGGGATGAAGGAAGGGAGGGGAAAACTAGCAAGGGGGGGATGAAGAGAGTGCAAAATGCTCATGAAAGTGTAACGATACAGAGTGGAAGTTTGTCTGTGAGGGAGCCAAAACAAAAATGAAAGGAAAAAGGCTCACTGGTGGTCTGGAGAGGGAGAAACAGAAAGGGAAACAGAAAGGGAAATGAAAACTAAGAGGGATAAACCCTGAGCAGTGGAGGACACTGAAATCATTGAGATAATGAGTGATGGAAAAAAGTACCAATCCCTAATTAATGAGAGAGAAACAGAGAGATAATGAAAAAAAGGTTAAAGACATGGAGAGAGAAAAAGAGAGATCACGAGAAACCTGAGAGAAACTACCAAATAAGCCCACTGCCTCATCACATCCCCTCCCCCTCCCCCACAACCCCCACTCTCCCAATCTCTCTCTCTCTGTATCCATGGTAACCAGACAGGGTGCCTAATACACCAAGTTAATATATTTCCAGTGGCATGGTGAGCTGGGTACTAAAGCATTAATCTGTCTCCACACAGACAAGCTAATCAATATTGGCCAAGAGTCTGCTCCAGGACTGCCAGAGTCAGACAACCAGCCTCCCTGGCTTCCCAGCTGGGGAGGGAGGGCCACAAATACGTGTGCCTGTGTGTGTATGAGTGAGTGAGAGAGTGAGAGAGAGAGAGAGACCAACTGGGGACTTTGTCTTAGTCCCCTTGAGTTCAAATGCTATTTCTAAGGGGTTTAGGGTTAAGATTAGAATTAGTGTTAAGGTTAGAATTACATTTAGGGTTAGGAATTAGGGTTAGGTTTAGGATTAAGGTTAGGTTTTTGGGTTAAGTTTAGGGTTAAGGTTAGGGTAAGGGTATGGCTTAGGGTTAAGTTTAGGGAAAATAGGATTTTGAATGGGACTGAATTGTGTGTTCCCACAAGGTTAGCTGTACAATACTGTGTGTGTGTGTGTGTGCCTAGTTTGATGAATTGACACTTCATGCAGTACAGCTAAATGTTCATTCAGTTCTGTTTATTTACATGTAAGGATTGAAATCCTCTCCATGAATATCTAGTATGTGAGGTCAGCAGGATGATATTTCTGGATGACTGCATGTTTGTACATTACCAAGACGATAGTCCGGGATATGTTAAATGTTTGCTAATGGCTTTGCAGCTGTAGTTAGTGCTTCAGTGCCAGCAGCCTCATTAACATTAAGTCTTCAATTAGATGATAGCATGTCAAATCAAATCAAATTTTATTAGTCACATGCGCCGAATACAACAGGTGTAGACCTTACAGTGAAATGCTTACTTACTAGCCCCTAACCGACAGTGCAGTTTCAAAAAATACGGATAAGAATAAGAGATAAAAGTAACAAGTAATTAAAGAGCAGCAGCAAAAAATAACAATATATACAGGGGGGGTTTTACATCTCTGGAGTCTCTCACATGCAGATCTGCCAGACATTGCTCATAGCATGCTCCTCTTCACACGTTCACACAGACTGTCACACCGTTTACATTACTCTGTCTTTATTTACGAATTAAGACATACAATTTGTACAGTAACAAAATAAAGTAACAGTGTATAAATACTTTATTTCACTTGGATCGTTGGCTGTCTTCGAAGATGATAACTTTGACGGGGTCACCACCCTTGGCTGTCTTCTGATTGGCTCCCATTATGGGTTATAACACAAAGCCAGCCAATAGGGTGGGCCCCCTGAAGTCACTTCTACAGTTGGAGAGTACAGACAGACATCCTCTTCCACAGGTATTTGTTGTTAAGAGGGAATCACACTTCAGACAAGTACATAAGTACCACAACATTCAGTAGAGTCCTGCGGAATGGATAGGGGTGTGTGTACCATTATCAGATACAAAGACATGGGACATCCAACCACTGTGTCAAAGTCTGGGATTTTGTTTTGTATTCAGATGTGTGGAAGCAACTCCAACTATGATCACTTTAAAAGGAAACACCAGTTTAAACACTATACATTGCATTCTTTATACTGGAACGGTCTATGGGAAATAGCAAGGATTTCATTGACGTATAAAAACATTAAGTCATCTTCCACAGCGACTCTTCTCTTCTTTTGCTCCACAATGATGAACATGAATGCAGCCCTGTTCCCGAGGACCTCACCTGTGACCTACTATGACCTCACAGGTTAAGGGTCTCAGGGACAGAGGGGCATGCTGGGAAAAGTAGTTCCACAGGCGTTTCACATTAGCAAACATGGTCTGATGGATGAAACACCTTTTTACGAAAGATAAAAGAAGTGGATAGTCGCATCGACGACACAAAGCTATGACCTCGTCTGACATTTTCATTTCTGCGGCAACCGGCCGGCTCCTGTGTGGGTTTGCTGCAGAAACGCAGCAAATCTGATCAATATGAATTAATAATTAATATACATTCCAGACATTCTGTATAACAACTTGTTAATGTCCATTCTCGCCAATCAGAAACAAGTATTCAACAATGCTGTGGTATAACATACAATATAATACATACAATATAATACACCTTATAGATATATACTGATTGACAGTGTGTGTATTCATACCTAATATATTCTGTTAATATGTAATAGACTCTCTTAATAACCTCGGCTCTGAATCTTTTCTCTAATAGCTCTTTAGAGACGTTTGCCTCTACGGACCTCCTAGGCAGTCCACTGAGCTGTGTCAATCAGAATAAAATAGTCCCAGTCAGTATAATTCCTCTACACTTAAGATACCACTATGTAACACTTGACAATCTCCAGCCTGATTGTGTGGGACTGCTCTGCAATTGAACAACTCTATGCTGCAGGGGCAACCAGCTACTGGCCAAGAATGGCTACATCTGCTTACTAGGACTTAAAGAGCGATTCTCCCTTTTCTCTCTTCTAACTCCTACTGGTTGAGCCTCTGTCTCCCTGTCTTAACTGACAATAACAGGTAGATGTTGCCTTTGTTAGTCTGACATTGGTTCAAATGAAGGACAGGAGCTGTGTTCTTACTCACTGGGTGAGATGGGGACACAGGACATGATGGTCGTGTAGGGTTAAAGGAGGATGTGGAAGGGTGGAGAGAGAAGACTTCGGATCCATCTTAGCAAGAAGTCATTGGATGCAATTTTCCAAAATGTCTGACTACCTGCGGAGGGAGGGAATGAAATTGCGTCATTCTAAGGGACAGTCAAACACTATGAAATAAGAACATGTTACTGTACGTGCACTTCTATCAAACATGTTTATTTGTTTAAATAACTACTTAAGTACATTGTGTCCAACATAGCCTACTATAGTGCCAAGAGCAAAAGTTCTGTGAGAAAGAATTTGGCAAAGCAGTGCCACCTATTGGTAGACAGTCTGACTGACACACTGACTTACTCTCTGACACAGGTAAATTCTCTTTGTGACAATAATTTCAAATAATGAGAAAAATACAATCAATGAGTTAAGTAAAGAATCAAGTTCCGGCCGTGTCTGTTTAGCTGTTACAAATAAATAGATGTTGATGAATGTGAATAATGTGAAACAGGGTGAGTCTTTACAGAAAGGAAAGAAGCGCCATTTGAAGACATGTATCACAACTTCACACACTAATGAATTATGTATTTATCTGCGGTTCAAGTTACAAGTCCATATTAATAATACACTTCAGTTGGATCTGCAAATATCGTTTTTACCGCAATACTGCAATCTCAAACTAAATTCTGCTTTTGAACACACATATGGCTTGTACGCAGGTGCAGATATAAGCCATATACTGATAAACCACATCAACATGTCTACCAAGATAGATGTCCTCTCTCCATCAATTCCAATCTCAAAGAAGTTCCCAAACCCCTTTCATTATTCTAAATGCAATAACATCAACGTGTGAGAAAGATCATTTGAAATGCAGAAAAGCAGAGACAGATTGACTAAAGCAATCTGGGAATCTAGAGGAGAAACAAGATGAGCACATAGAGTAGCAGCTACACCGACACAGACATGTGGACAACATGTCTCCCTCAACATGTGCCCTCTGATGGTTCAGTTGTTGATTAAACACACACACAGACACAGGCACACAAGGACACGCAAATACATGCATATACACACAAATACAGGCACAGAGACACAAAAGCACGGTATCTTCCTCTATCCAAAGTTCCAGTGTATCTTGGCGGCAGAGGCACTAAACAAAACACAAAGGTTTAAAAAACACAAAGGAATCAAACTTAGCCTTTTTCAACACTCCATCTTCATTCACCATCATTTGAGGCAAATATAAAAGAAGGCGGCAATGCCTGCATTTCCCCTCCTTTTCTCTCTCTTTGTCCCCCCCTCTCGTTCTCTGTCTTTGCTCTAAGGAGGCTGGGTCTGATGGCTGACTGGCTACTGGGGCCAGACAGAAAGCCCAACGGCAGGTATGTTACAGACAATAGTATTGATTCTATTATCCTGCATGCTCTACTCTCTACCTACCTCCCCCACTGCCACCAGCACAGTCACCTCAGCCTCTGTCTTCTCCCTCCATCAATCTGTGTCACCGGGAACACAAACACACACACTCTCTCACACATGCACGCTAAAACACACACACACAAACTTATATATGTTTGCATGCATATGCGCCCCCCCCCCACAAAAAAAACCCACAGACTGTCTTACACACACACAAAGTCTGTCTTCTCGCTTTCCCCCTCCTTCTTGCTTTCATGGTCTCATTCTCCAGTCTCCTCTCTCTGCTCTGAGCATCCCTCCCACTTCTACATGCCTTGTCCCCAATCTAAATCTCTCTCTCCCTCTCTCTTTCCCTCTCGCTTTCTATCTCACGTTTTTCGAATATCACGTCTCCACTTACCCGTCCAGCCCCCTCTTTGCAGTCTGTGGGCTCTGTGCTGGTGTGTGTGTGTGTGTGTGTGTGTCTGGGAATGAGGAGAAATGTGTGTGTTAGACAGGGGGAGCTTAGAGGTTGTCAGAGAGGCTAGGAAGCAGAGGGAATGGAGGGGGAGGGTCAGAATTTCAAACAGGGTGAGAAGGGAAGGTGCACCAAGCCAGAGGAGAGCACATGAACCTGCAATCCTGATATCACCACTGCCTTCCAGGTTTACACCAATCATCCAGCCATTAATCGCTCTACAGTACAATAAACGGCAGCTTGAATGACAGAGAAAACACCAAATAAACCGCCCAGATAGGAGGACCAAATCAATAACGGAGTACAACATGCAAACTACTACAGTATAGCCATTATTTCCATAGAAACTAGCATTAACGGCTGGTAATAACCAAAGGCAGATGCCCGGCTCATAGCAGTCTGCTGGGATATCTGTGTTGCTCTCAGGTCCTCAGAGAGAACATCTTGTTACCTCATTTGTACATATGTGTTTATTGTATAACATAATCACGGGGCCCCTGAGGGGAATGTGGACCTGAAACAGAAACTTATTTAGCCACTTGGTTGTCTGTTCAGAGAGACGGTCATAAATGTAACGTTTGATGTGTAAGCATCGTGATTGGTCATAAAGTGCTCTAACCATGTTACACTGCAAAGACTATCACCGATGTGCACAAGTCTTTGAGGGCACGGGAGCGTCTAAATCATGTGTATGTGTGCATGAGTGCTTGCTTTCGTATGGATGTGTGTGTGTGTGCACATGTACAGTATGCTTGCTGTGTGTGTATAGTCTTGGAGGGAGCAACTCTAAGTGCAACCAAATGCATTCTCCTTGGGCAAGATTTCTCTTTAGCCTATAAACTATGGTCCAACGATAATAGCTGTTTTGTAATATTGATTTAGCAGCTAGCAGGTGGCGGTTGAGGAGGCATATTGACCAGGAAAACAACAGACATCAACAGACAAAGGAGAATCTATCAGACATCAAAGTCCTACATGGGGAGATCATTCATCAGACTGTTCCTCTGTATCATTCAACTAGGCTTTTAATACAGATCTTCAATGGAACCTCTCGTCATTCTGATGTAACATCAGACCAAAACCTTATTAAGCTGAGAACTCAACAGCCAAATGGATTATTCCACAAATCACACCAAAACCAGCACCATCATTACCAACGACACCATCAATACCAACGACCGACACCATCATTACCACAACACCATCATTACCAACGACACCATCAATACCAATGACAACATCATTACCACAACACCATCATTACCACAACACCATCATTACCACAACACCATCATTACCAACGACACCATCATTACCAACGACCCCATCATTACCAACGACACCATCATTACCAACGACACCATCATTACCAACGACACCATCATTACCATACAGACAAATCCAGTGCAATCTTTTCCTGAAAGTAGGTTAGAATGAATATAAATGGAGAACATTCATTTCCAAGCTCACAGCTGCTCGCCTGGCAGAGCCAGCATATCTTCCTGTGTCTGTTTCTGAGCCTACCACTCCAGGCTGGTAGCTATCTCTGAGACATTTGCACTTAAAAAGCAAGAGCCACTCATGATTCTGGGGCTTTGGGACAGAGAGACACAGACGCACACAGATATGTTGTCCTAGACAGGTGCATCTGCCGGCGGCTCTGCTCTGCACCGCATCACTCCACTGTCAGACAGCACAAAGAGTGTTCCAGAAGATGTGACGTCATTGGTCTGAGTCGGTCCATCCCCCCCTCTCAAGTCTGGGCTGTTCTAATTAGCATGTTGCACTGTATATGTTTGGATCATACAGATCACATAGATACCTGTACAGCTGGCTGTGTGTGTGTGCGCCTGTGTGTGCGCGTGTGTGCATGTATGTAGGCAAGCTGCATTATCTACCCAGACTACCAATGAGCTCTGATCAGCCATGTGGATAAAATACCCACTGATCAAATCAGTGATATCCAGATCTCCTCTCTCTGCCACAATGATGGAGATACAGAGACAAAGAAAGAAATGGCAGCTCCCTATCCTCACTAAAAAGACAGAGGATACAACAATTACAGAGACAAGAACACAGAAGGAGAGAGAGGGAGAAAACGCAACCCTGCCGCGCTTGACAGGTCAGCCATTTGACAAAGGTGCATCTGCCTGGGACAGCAGCAGGAGAAAGGCGTTGTGGGTATGATACAGAACAGCGCCACAACAGCGCCGAATCAGCAGAATTCTGATATATGCCCCCTTTTGTCCCTTCCAGGAGAGGAGAGGAGCCACAACGCAATGCGGATGCCTGTTGTCTTAGCTACTAGCCCAGACACACTGGGGGGACGAGAGGAGGCAGGGGGGAGGGAGGGGGAGGTTGGTTGTATTAGCGTGAAGTGGGGGATGCAGCAGGAGAGGAGGGGGGCTTCTGGGAGGTTGGTGAGGGGTTGTCTATTTGCAAGCAACTGATATATTTCTCTGACTGTGACTGCAAACCTCAGGAAAACGGAACACAGGGTACATGTTCTGGAGTGATATAAGAGACAAGAACACAGACGAGAGAGCCATAGACATGGATCATGTTACACAGAATGAATGTGGGTGCATGACACCCAGTTACATAGCGAGAATGATTAGTTATTGGGATGTTATATGATATTGTTACCCTATATGAAAGTAAACGAGGGAGAGGAGAGACTAGAATAATGCTACCACTGTGCAGGATGGCAGGCATTAGTGAATTCTCTACTATTTCAGACGAGCGGGCAAATTCTGGGTATCATCGATCAGAACCACAGAGCCAGAGGACACAGCGCAAAGGCTGCAGAACAATGACAGTCTAGTAACGACTGAAAATGACCGCTTTTACTCGTTTTAGCCAGTAGAATCCAGTCAAATGGCTGCAGGAAAGAGGGAATGCAGTATAGAGGTGTGTTATCATGTGGAGTATGATACAGTATGATATTAGATCTGAAGGTCTAGTTAAGGACTTTAAGAGGCACCTATAGAGAGAGAGCTCTGGGACAGTATTTTGGCCTTCAAGGAAAGGTAGTCTACAGTAAGTGCACTGTGCAGTGTACAGTACATAGTACCACTTACTGACCCAGAGTAATGATATGTAATAACACAGGGCTGTAGTGCCTTGATTCAGAGGGGTTGGGTTAAATGTGGAAGACACATTTCAGTTGAATGCATTCAGTTGTACAACTGACTAGGTATCCCCTTTTCCCTTAACTCCCTGGTGCCTGGACATGGAGTTCACTGATACTGTAGGTATTAGACACATGCTGTTAAATAGACTGATCTGAATGATATTAGTGGAAGCAAAAGAGACCAGACAGGAGGCAGCTGTTGCATTCAATTGAATCCAACTCAATTCAACTTTCCGCGACAGAAAAAAAAACTCACGGATCACATAATGAAAAATGTCCTCCATGCACAGTTCAGTTACATTGTCTGTTCTTCAAATGTTGCCTTGTGTGACCTAAACTAGCCTCTGTGTTGTCTTGTGTGACCTAAACTAGCCTCTGTGTTGTCTTGTGGGACCTAAACTAGCCTCTGTGTTGTGTCATGTACTTTCTCTGACAGTCCTATACTTACCACAGTGTGGCTTGGTGGTGTGACTCCAGGGGTGCTTACTGTAGGTTGTGGTGACACCGCGGGGAAAGCTAGAAGGTTGTACAGTTATCTCCGGGCTGTTTATTATGTGAAACCATACAACCAACTACCTCACACCGCAGCACACTCTGTAGTAGCACTCCCCCTGCCACGTCTTCACCAGCCGGCCAGGTGTCTGTCTGTCTGTCTGGTTTATCTGTCTGTCTGTCTCATCTGTGGGTCTATCTGTTTGTCTGAATGGTCAAAATAGAATCTGTCTGTTAATAGACATGTCTTTAGTGATGATGATAGCATACAATACATACTATGGGAGTTTAGACATATCATTTTACAGAAAACACAAACACACATCGTTATTATAAAGGTCAGGAGAAAACTGTGCACAACTGCTACAACCAACCACTACTGCAATCATTTCTGGGGCACTGTTGCCCTCTTGTGGCGACTGACCTTGCTTTGTCCCCTCTTTCTCTCAGCTCCACTCCCTCTCAGCAGCACTCTAACAAGCATCACGCTAGTCTCATAACACAGTGCTACCTCACCCACTTCCCTACAGAGTGGCCTGAAATATCTATTCTGACCCCATAATGGTTTTAAATGCATTATCTCTTACTGTCATTATACACTATGTGGTTGCATATCCTCTTCTGATAGTTATGATATAAACACATTAATGAAATACCACAGTCAAAAATAGCTGTCCTGCATCGTGTGCTGTTGTCACAATAGCTTTAGGCAAAATTATAGTTGATACATTTAAAGTGCTTACTTCTGCAAATCCAAAATCAGAAATGTCTTTGAGACGATGCTTGTCATTGTTCCTCTGTGTTTGTCAGGAGCCTCTACCCTGAAGGGTTTTAACCAAACGAGTTGACTCATTTAGCTAAATGGATTTCTGCTGTAAAGGTTGAATGGGGAGCACAGTGACCTGCATTCAAATGAATGGGCCTGCAATGACAAAGTCACACTGAGTGCAATTAATACCGATGCATATCGTCTGCCTTGTGGATATAGGTTCAAATCCCTTCCCTCCAGGTGCCCAGCTGAAGCCATGAAGTGAAGCTGTGAGATTGTAGCTATGCGGACTGCAGCTCTGCGACAGATTGTTTGTGTCTCTCTCTGCCTTTGAAAGCAGTCTGTCTGTGTTTGTGTGGCGTGTGGAGCTTGGGAAGGCTGCTGCGAGGGTTATCATCCTGCCAGCCAAAAGTTGTCAGATGACATTAGCAAGAAGGAAACAAATAAAGATCAGTGAACGTGTTTTGCCCCACCTATCTTTCTGCAGACCTTTCTTCAAACTATTGCTAGCTATCCGTGGATGAGGCTGGTGTGTGAACGAAGAGAGCGAGATACACCCAGACACATCCAGCCTCAGAACACTCCCTCAGCCAATCAGATGATGCCAGGGTTACCATGGCTATGCCAGCGGAACCATTCAAATGTTGCCAGGTGGAATTTCTCTCTTCCCCCTCCGCCCTCTTCCTCTTCACGCCCCTCCCCCCCTTTTGGACTGTGCTCAAATTCTTAATCCCCCCATGTCTGCTTCTCTCCCCTTCTCCTTTCCACCATCACCCTCTCTCGTTCCTCTCTCCTGTCCCAAAGTGCTCGCCTCCGTGCCCCTCCCTCTCTCCACTCAGCTGACCTTTTTCTCCTCGCCCGCCCTCGTCACTCCTCGTTTCCCGCCTCTTATCCTATTTGTCACCCTCTCTCTACATACCACCCCCCTTTCCTTTTCCTCCGCTCGGTTCCCCGCCTGCAATCTTTTTCACAGTAAAATCACCCAGGAATGCAGCGTGGTTGTGCCATTATCGGCTATCCCGCTCTCTCTTTCTCTCGTCATCTCTCTCTCTCTCTCTCTCTCTCTCTCTCTCTCACTCTTTTCTCAGCAGGTCTGTCTGTGTGTCTAGGGGCCTGAGGCAATTCCCCCAAGAGAGCTGGCCAACTTTAAGTGTCTGTGCTGGGGTGGGTGTGTGCCCCTAGAAGGTTGTCGGAGCCTACATAGTTTTCTGCCAGCAATGAACTCCTAAACCCTCAGACCTATACCACACTACTACGTACAGTACTTTGTCAGTTTCCATCTCCTAATTCAGCCCTTCACTTCAAAACCCTCGGATCATCGTAGCTATCCTTCAGTGCATTTAGAGGATGTGTGAATGGGCGAGGCATTTTGTGGTGAATGCAGCAGCTAGCGCAGTCGGATGGAGACACTGTGAAAAACAGTTGATGAAGTGAAGACAGGCTACTGGGCAGTGTCTGGTCTGCTGGAAATCAATCTCTAAAATATTATTCACAGTTTGTACTATTTCCTTGACATTTAATGAATGGATACATTACTGGACGAGGATTGAAATTCAAACATCCGTGTTAGACTTCATACGGTAAAGAATGTATTAATTAAAAGCCACTAATGCCACTCCTTGATTACTGCGTAAAAGACCATCAGATGGGACTAATTTAGCTATGTCATTTAAAAGCGCCATGGTAATGCCGTGCAGATGGGTTGAGCTCCAATCTGCTGGAATATGCATCTGATTTCCAGCTGAGAGCAGCGTTGCTGTAACACATATTCATCTGCCCAACGCCAACCTTGTAAGTACGCCAACCAAAGTGGCAAAATGAGCGTTGCCATGGGAACCTCTTCCCTGGAAACCCCTGCCGGCTTGAAAATGCGCCAAACCAATGGTTGCTAGGGCACAGCTGTCAATCTCTGCCCGGGCCAGGCTGGTGTGCCAGGCGTGCCCCTGGCCCCTCCCAGTCGAGGTGCATTACATTACGTGATGTGGAAATGGAATTTCTGACATTTACACAAAGTGTGCTTCAGAGGCTAGAGGTTTGTAGGGTTTTAGTGGACAAGTGGACATCCATGGGTAACAGCATTCATACACACTACACTGCACTGTACACTGCAGGCTAACATACACACTACACTGCACTGCACACTACAGGCTAACATACA
>QNTS01003979.1:37778-48776 GCA_003317085.1 Hucho hucho
TGGAGGGACGGATGGATGGAGGGAGAGTTACAGGGATGGATGGAGGGATGGGGAGAGGGAGGGAGGGAGGGAGAGTTACAGGGACGGATGGAGGGATGGATGGTGGCAGGGAGAATTAAAGAGATGGAGGGAGGGATAGATGGAGAGAGAGCTAGAGGGATGATGGAGGGATAGATGGAGAGAGAGCTAGAGGGATGGATGTAGGGAGATGGAGAGAGAGTTCGAGGGATGGATGTAGGGAGAGTTAGAGGGATGGGTGGATGGAGGGAGGGAGAATTAAAGGGAGGGATGGAGGGAGGGAGAGTTAGAGGTCAAGTAGAGAGAAGAGCAGCATCTGACACTGACTGTCGGGCTGTTAGAGGTGAAGTGTTAGAGGTGAAGTGTTAGAGGTGAAGTGTGTGTGTGCCCTTACCGTAGGCAGGTTGCTTGGTGACAGTGATGATGAGGTCGTTGTCTGGTGTGTCTTGGTCCAGGATACTGAGAGAGGAGTTAGTGATGACCACTCCTGAGTTCTGCTCCACCTGGACTCTGTTCACTGATACCACCGGCTCCATCTCCTGTTTAGTCTGCTGCAGGAACACACACACACACAGGCAATAGCACATGCACACACACAGACACAGACACAGGCACACACGTGCACACACACACACAAGTGTAAAGTTTAGCATACACACACGCAAGAAAACATGCACCCAAGGCTCAGGGCGGCAGGTAGCCTAGTGGTTAGAGTGTTGGTCCAGTAACCGAAAGGTTGCAAGATCGAATCCCCGAGCTGACGAGGTAAAAATCTGTTGTTCTGCCCCTGAACAAGGCAGTAAACCCACTGTTCCTAGGCCGTCATTGTAAAATAAGAATTTGTTCTCACCTGACTTGCCTAGTTAGATAAAGGTAATAAAAGATTCATCACCTCAAGGCAGACAAAGTGATACATCTTTAAAATATGAGTAAAACTACCTGATGGACTTTAAGTTCGTGCATTTATGAATCTCAATGTATCAAACCAAGTGACAGGTATACTGTACGTCTTTAAGGATTGTGGCTTTAATAATTATTTCTACCTGTATATCTATGTTGACATTGAACGTCTGGCTGGACCCATCACTGATGTAGCAGTAGTTTTATTTACCAGTATATCTATGTTGACATTGAAGGCCTCTGTCTGGCTCAACCCATCACTGATGTAGAAGGAGAAGGTGTCCTGGTAGTGGTGGTCAGTGTTCTGAACGTTCTGGACGTTCTGAACGTAGAAGATGTGGTCAGTGGTCAGGTCGTCCACGGAGAAGGGAACCTCTGGACTGATGACGCGGGTATTTGAACCTCCCAATGAGCCCACTGGGAGACAGAGGACGAAACCAGAATGGGAAGTGACATCATTTCTATTTCAACAGGGGAATTCTCAGAAGGAGACAACGTAGTAACTGAAGACAAGTCCTTCAGGCTAATCTCACATCATGGATGAAAAACTGTATAAAGTATAAAGCCTTTTTTGCAGGCGCCCCTCCACTGTCATCTGTGTTGTTTCATATGTCTGTATGTACTGTACCTCTGCTTATATTCACACTGCGCTGCCCAGGACAACTGGCCCTTATGGGAAATATAGGCTTCTTACATTCTCTCTCTCTCTCTCTCTCTCTCTCTCTCTCTCCCTCTCTCTCCCTCTCTCTCCAATTTAAGGGCTTTATTGGCATGGGAAACACATGTTTACATTGCCAAAGCAAGTAAAATAGTTAATAAACAAGTGAAATAAACAATAAAAAAATGAACAGTAAATATTACACTCACAAATGTTCCATAATCCATTTAAAATGTCATATTATGTCTATATACAGTTTTGTATCGATGTGCAGATGCTCTCACTCACTCTCTCAGCATCTAAGGCTGTATATTGGAGATGAGTGTTCTCTTTGAAAGAGACATGGTGCTGTCTATCAACAGACCAGACCACTGAAGAACCAGATGGTAAATATATCCAGTAGGGAGGTCTGCTGTCAAGATGTTACAGTATGTTGTATATTACTGATATGCAGAGTGTACATACACACACACACGCATATATACACACACACACACACACACACACACACACACACACACGCATATACACACACACACACACACACACACGCATATACACACACGTGCATGCTCTCTCTCACTCACACACACACACACACACCTCTTCGTCTCGTGTTCTCAATGAAGCCATATTTGGGCGCGCCGATCATCCACACCAGCAGGTCCTTCTTGGGTGTGTCCAGATCTGATACAATGATGTGATTGGTTGACAGCTGGACTCGTCCTCCTTCCTGGACCTAGATATACACAACATAGAAAGTTGCAGAAGATCTCAGTATGCAGATACAGCATTGGAGAACACTTTTTTATTTATTTCCCCTTTATTTAACCAGGTAGTTCTATATGATGTCATAATACTGTTTATTTCCCCTTTATTTAACCAGGTAGTTCTATATGATGTCATAATACACCTTTATTTAACCAGGTAGTTCTATATGATGTCATAATACACCTTTATTTAACCAGGTAGTTCTATATGATGTCATAATACACCTTTATTTCACCTTTTATTTAATCAGGTAGTTCTATATGTTGAGAACAAGTTCTCCTTTACAACTGTCACCTGGCCAAGATAAAGCACAGCAGTTCAACACATACAACAACACAGAGTTACACATGGAGTAAACAAACACTCAGTCGATAATACAGTAGGGAAAACTAATCTATATACAATGTGTGCAAATGAGGTAAGATAAGGAAGGTAAGGCAATAAATAGGCCATGGTGGCAAAGTAACTACAGTATAGCAATTAAAAACTGGAATGGTAGATGTGCAGTAGATGAATGTGCAATGTAGAAAATCTGGGGTGCAAAGGATCAAGATAAATAAATAAATACGGTAGGGGATGAGGTAGTTGGTTGGGCTATTTACAGATGGGCTAAGTACAGGTGCAGGGGTCTGTGAGCTGCTCTGACAGCTGGTGCTTAAAGCTGGTGAGGGAGATAAGTGTCTCCAGTTTCAGAGATTTTTGTAGTTCGTTCCAG
This sequence comes from Hucho hucho, assembly GCA_003317085.1. Classification (NCBI taxonomy): domain Eukaryota; kingdom Metazoa; phylum Chordata; class Actinopteri; order Salmoniformes; family Salmonidae; genus Hucho; species Hucho hucho. The sequence goes on from QNTS01003979.1 coordinate 40,841, forward strand.
TCATTGGCAGCAGAGAACTGGAAGGAAAGTCGGCCAAAGAAGGAATTGGCTTTGGGGGTGAGATATACCTGCTGGAGCACGTGCTACGGGTGGGTGCTGCTATGGTGACCAGCGAGCAGAGATAAGGCGGGGTTTTACCTAGCAGGGACTTGTAGATGACCTGGAGCCAGTGGGTTTGGCGACGAGTATGAAGCGAGGGCCAGCCAACGAGAGCGTACAAGTCGTAGTGGTGGGTGGAATATGGAGCTTTGGTGACAAAACGGATGGCACTGTGATAGACTGCATCCAATTTGTTGAGTAGAGTATTGGAGGCTATTTTGTAAATGACATCACCAAAGTCGAGGATCAGTAGGATAGTCAGTTTTACGAGGGTATGTTTGGCAGCATGAGTGAAGGATGCTTTGTTGCGAAATAGGAAGCCAATTCTAGATTTAATTTTGGATTGGAGATGTTTGATGTGAGTCTGGAAGGAGAGTTTACTGTCTAACCAGACACCTAGGTATTTGTAGGTGTCCACATAATCTAAGACAGAACCGTCTGCTGGACGGGCGGGCAGGTGCGGGCAGCGATCGGTTGAAGAGCATGCATTTAGTTTTGCTTGCATTTAAGAGCAGTTGGAGGCCATGGAAGGAGAGTTGTATGGCATTGAAGCTCGTCTGGAGGGTAGTTAACACAGTGTCCAAAGAAGGGCCAGAAGTATACAGAACGGTGTCGTCTGCCTAGAGGTGGATCAGAGAATCACCAGCAGCAAGAGCGACATCATTGATGTATACAGAGAAGAGAGTCGGCCCAAGAATTTAACCCCGTGGCACTTCTAGGACAACTAGGATGAAATTCCCCCTAGATAGCTACTGATCTTTACAGTTGGGATTGTTCTAATCTTCAGATCTTTACAGTTAGGATTATGCAAGGTAACTGATCATAGATCAGTCACTAATATCTTTACAGTTAGGATTGTGGAAGGTACCTCTGATCATAGATCAGTCACTAAGATCTTTACAGTTAGGATTATGGAAGGTAACTCTGATCATAGATCAGTCACTAAGATCTTTACAGTTAGGATTGTGGAAGGTAACTCTGATCATAGATCAGTCACTAAGAGCTTTACAGTTAGGATTGTGGATGTTAACTCTGACCATAGATCAGTCACTAAGTGTAATGTTCACCCCAATACTATTTATATTATATCATGTAGTACAGCAAAGCCTGCCAGTCCATGTTATTGAGGGATTGCTTAAGCGCAGTGGTCTAAGGCACTGCATCTCAGTGCTAGAGGAGTCATTACAGACCCTGGTTCGATTCCAGACTGTATCACAAACGGTCGTGATTGGGAGTCCCATAGGGCGGCGCACAATTGGCCCAGCGTCGTCCAGGTTAGGGTTAGACCGTCATTGTAAATAAGAATTTGTTCTTAACTGACTTGCCTAGTTAAATAAAGACGAACTAAAACAAAAATAATAATAATAAGGCCAGAGGGGGTGTGGTATATGGCCAATATACCATGGCTAACGGCTGTTATTAGCACGACGCAACGCGGAGTGCCTGGACACAGCCCTTAGCCGTGGTATATTGGTCATATACCACAAACTCCCCGAGGTGCCTTATTGCAGTTATAAAATGGTTACCAATGTAATCAGAAAAGTAAAAATAAATGTTTTGTCATACCCGTGGCATACGGTCTCATATACCACGGCTTTCAGCCAATCAGCATTCAGGGCTCGTACCACCCAGGTTTAAAATGTATAATATAGACCCTGTTCCATAGAATTAGAGTGACTAGAACAGAGATATAATTAGAGTGACTAGAACAGACATAGAATTAGAGTGACTAGAACAGACATAGAATTAGAGTGACTAGAACAGAGATATAATTAGAGTGACTAGAACAGACATAGAATTAGAGTGACTAGAACAGACATAGAATTAGAGTGACTAGAACAGACATAGAATTAGAGTGACTAGAACAGACATAGAATTAGAGTGACTAGAACAGACATAGAATTAGAGTGACTAGAACAGACATAGAATTAGAGTGACTAGAACAGACATAGAATTAGAGTGACTAGAACAGACATCCTCCATTCCAATATCAACTACCAATGTCAGAGGTTCTATTTCTGTTCTACTCAATAATGCTACATTGATCGACCCTGACTCCTTCACACCACAGTGACCATCACTGACTCCTTCACACCACAGTGACCATCACTGACTCCTTCACACCACAGTGACCATCACTGACTCCTTCACACCACAGTGACCATCACTGACTCCTTCACACCACAGTGACCATCACTGACTCCGACCATTGATAATCACATTATACAACTCACACACACACACACACACTCACACTCACACACAGCGTTAGACACTGGTCCACTGAGCGTTGCATCAGCTGTGTTGCCTGGTGTTGCTTCATATGCTGCAAACTGTCTCTCTTTGTTCTGTTCCCTAGCAACTGTCCAAACAAGCTGAGTAGTGTGTGTGAACGTGTGTGTGTGTTTGTTTGTGTTCGTGTGTGCACATACATGTGTGTGTGTGTGTGTGTGTGTGTGCACATGTGTGTGTGTGTGTGTGTGTGTGTGTGTGTGTGTGTGTGTGTGTGTGTGTGTGTGTGTGTGTGTGTGTGTGTGTGTGTGTGTGTGTGTGTGTGTGTGTGTGTGTGTGTGTGTGTGTGTACCTTGATGCCACTGCGGACAGTGACCACTGGAGGCTGTCTCTTCATGGAGGTGATGGTGATGGTACACATCTGGTTGTCAAGGCGATTGTTCTCACCGTCGTAAACAATGAAATGGAAGATGTCCGTCACCGGCTGGTTTCCTATCTCAAAGGAAGTGATGTAGCTTGTATGGCAGGAAGGAAATGTGAGCTTTAGTAAAGTTCATCCGAAAACAACTTCACGGAAAACAAAACAAAACTAATTTCACCCAAAACCAGCGCATTGTCTAAAAATAATGTTTACTATTAACAACAACAACGATGTGCCAAATAGAAAGACATAACATATTACAAGTTTACCGTAACACATTAGAAGGGCTAATACATGCTTATAACAAGTCATAAATCACCTTTAAGAAAAGTGTTACCAAAGAATCTAATGACACTTTATAGCCTACATCACTTTCATGAACGACGGGGCTATAGATTAGTGGTGGAAGAGGCGAGATTCTCCTCACACTAATAAAACGCTATATACATGAAGATCTATATCTGATCTATAGCTCTATATCTGATCTATATCTGATCTAGATCTGATCTATAGCTCTATATCTGGAGAACGGAACTGAACACATCCTCTAACTCTCACAGTGCAACACCGATATAAAGATGAATGGTGTATATAAAGCCCTTTAAAACCTAGCGAAAAGTACCTGAATAAAATATTATATTTTTCTAATTTTCATTAACACAGAAAGGCAGTCTGCCAAGTTTAACTAATACAAGTGATTTAAACCCACAGCCCCAGAGGTGTTTCCTTTAATATTAGCCTAGCGTGCTAATTAGCACCAAAGCTAATCAGAGGCACATTATGGGGATGAGGTCCCAAGGCATAATTGTAATATTCATTTTGATGCCTGGTTTTCATTGTGTCTGTGTGTGTGTGTGTGTGTGTGTGTGTGTGTGTGTGTGTGTGTGTCTGTGTGTCTGTCTGTGTGTGTGCGTGCGTGTGTCTTGCAGGTGGTTGATATTTAACGTTCCCTAATTATACATGCTAATTGAGCTAAGCTGTTTGTGCTTTTCCCATATCGTCGCTAAAACACACAAAATATTTTTTCTACCGTTTCTAAGTTGTAGCGAGGATTTAACAAAGCCTCACAGGGAGAAGAGTACTATTTGTATAGTAGTTACAGTCTAAGGAGTGACAGAAGAAAGAAGCCATTACTTTTACAGAAACCTTTCGGCTAAGTCGCTACTTTAAGCCTAAATGAGATTTGATCTCAATTAAATAACCTGGACCGATAAAATCTAAATTAATTATAAATAAATATCTACATGGCAGAACAAATCATCTTAATAATGACTTCAATAACAACAAAGGAGCTGGTAGGAATGGATTCCAGAATGTGAAGTATACAACAGAATTGACTTTCAACCTGTCCAGTTCTTTACAGATCAGTAAGTATAAAGTATAAGCAAACAAGGAGAGAAAGCTACTTTAGATTACTTTCTCCATGGTGAAAGAGGAGTACTCTCTCACTCTCTCCGTGTGTGTATGTGTGTCTCTCTCTCTCTCCGTGTGTGTGTGTGTGTCTCTCTCTCTCTCCGTGTGTGTGTGTGTGTCTCTCTCTCTCTCCGTGTGTGTGTGTGTGTGTGTCTCTCTCTCTCTCCGTGTGTGTGTGTGTGTCTCTCTCTCCGTGTGTGTGTGTGTCTCTCTCTCCGTGTGTGTGTGTGTCTCTCTCTCCGTGTGTGTGTGTGTCTCTCTCTCCGTGTGTGTGTGTGTCTCTCTCTCCGTGTGTGTGTGTCTCTCTCTCCATGTGTGTGTGTCTCTCTCTCCGTGTGTGTGTCTCTCTCTCCGTGTGTGTGTCTCTCTCTCTCTCTCTCTCTCTCTCTCGCTCTCTCAGCAAGTGAAACAGATAATAAACAAAAGTGAAATAAACCGTAAAAAAATGTACAGTACATATTACATTCACAAAAGTGAGGAATAGAGACATTTCAAATGTCATATTATGTACTCGCTCTGTCTGTCTATGTGTTTTGGGACCTGACTCTACCTGATCCTGTGTTTGTTGATGTCGTCCATGGTGAAAGAGGAGTACTCTGTCATCTCCTGGTGGTCTGAGTCTGACCCTGTCCTGGTTAGGATGCCGTACATAGGAACTGACACCAGCTGAATACGGATCTTCTCATCTGGAGAGGTGTCGCTCTGCAAAATATGATCACATATTTCATGATACAGTACCAGTCAACAGGTTTAGATCACCTGCTCATTCAAGGGTTTTTCTTTATTTTTACTATTTTCTACATTGTAGAATAATAGTGAAGACATCAAAACTATGAAATAACACATATTGGAATCATCAAAAAAGTTTTAAACACATCAAAATATATTTTATATTTGAGATTCTTCAAATAGAAACCCTTGGCCTAGATGACAGCTTTGCACAGTCTTGGCATTCTCTCAACCAGCTTCATGAGGTAGTCACCTGGAATGCATTTCAATTAACAGGTGTGCCTTCTTAAAAGTTAATTTGTGGAATTTCTTTCCTTCTTAATGCGTTTGAGCCAATCAGTTGTGTTGTGACAAGGTAGGGGTGGTATACAGATGATAGCCCTATTTGGTAAAAGACTAAGTCCATATTACGGCATGAACAGCTCAAATAAGCAAAGATATACAACAGTCCATCATTACTACTTCTTATGGATCGGTGTCCCATTAACGGGACTGTTGTTGCTCAATATGCAATGTGACTAAAACGTCTTTAAAATAACAACAACAAAACAATCGGTATATATAAGTCTTACAGTGAGGGAAAAAAGTATTTGATCCCCTGCTGATTTTGTACGTTTGCCCACTGACAAAGAAATGATCAGTCTATAATTTTAATGGTAGGTTTATTTGAACAGTGAGAGACAGAATAACAACAAAAAAATCCAGAAAAACGCATGTGAAAAATGTTATAAATTGATGTGTATTTTATTGAGGGAAAAGGGTATTTGACCCCCTCTCAATCAGAAAGATTTCTGGCTCCCATGTGTCTTTTATACAGGTAACGAGCTGAGATTAGGAGCACACTCTTAAAGGGAGTGCTCCTAATCTCAGCTTGTTACCTGTATAAAATACACCTGTCCACAGAAGCAATCAATCAATCAGATTCCAAACTCTCCACCATGGCCAAGACCAAAGAGCTCTCCAAGGATGTCAGGGACAAGATTGTAGACCTACACAAGGCTGGAATGGACTACAAGACCATCGCCAAGCAGCTTGGTGAGAAGGTGACAGCAGTTGGTGCGATTATTTGCAAATGGAAGAAACACAAAAGAACTGTCAATCTCCCTCGGCCTGGGGCTCCATGCAAGATCTCACCTCGTGGAGTTGCAATGATCATGAGAATGGTGAGGAATCAGCCCAGAACTACACGGGAGGATCTTGTCAATGATCTCAAGGCAGCTGGGACCATAGTCACCAAGAAAACAATTGGTAACGCACTATGCCGTGAAGGACTGAAATCCTGCAGCGCCCGCAAGGTCCCCCTGCTCAAGAAAGCACATATACATGCCCGTCTGAAGTTTGCCAATGCACATCTGAATGATTCAGAGGACAACTGGGTGAAAGTGTTGTGGTCAGATGAGACCAAAATGGAGCTCTTTGGCATCAACTCAACTCGCGGGGTGTTTGGAGGAGGAGGAATACTGCCTATGACCCCAAGAATACCATCCCCACCTTCAAACATGGAGGTGGAAACATTACGCTTTGGGGGTGTTTTTCTGCTAAGGGGACAAGACAACTTCACTGCATCAAAGGGACGATGGACGGGGCCATGTACCGTCAAATCTTGGGTGAGGACCTCCTTCTCTCAGCCAGGGCATTGAAAATGGGTCGTGGATGGGTATTCCAGCATGACAATGACCCAAAACACACGGCCAAGGCAACAAAGGAGTGGCTCAAGAAGAAGCACATTAAGGTCCTGGAGTGGCCTAGCCTCTGAAGGTAAATAATGTACTGACATTCAGTAATCTTGCTCTGATTTGTCATCCTGAGTGTCCCAGAGATAACATGTAGTTTTGTTAGATAAAATCCTTTTTCATATCCTAAAAGATCCATATAATATGCACGATCGATTTTGTATTTCCACTCGTTCAACTTGCAAAGAAAGGAATCCGTGAAAATCGAACGTTAAACGTTGTTCCAACCAGTCACATTTTGTTTGTATTTATTCCTCAGACACTCTAAAAAGTAACCAGCCTTTGCTATATCATTCTGCATTCAGTATATCCACTGGAAAGCCAATTTTAGCCAGGAAGGCACAACATAATTGCGCGCCGATGACACAGGCGGTGTTCACTTGATTGACTGTATCTTTGTCCAATGACCACCAATCGTTCTGAAACATAGCTAGCTAGATAGCCAATGAGCTGTGCTTTACGAGACTAGGTGGAAACCCGTTGTGTGAAGCAAACTCTTTCAGCTAACCTCGAGCGTATGAGTCGAGTGGCATTTGGACATTTATGCAAGAGCATGTGGAAGCGCGTTACGCATATCTGTGAGTTATGAAAACTAAGTGTTTTGCAAATGTTGAACTTGAACAAGATGGCTACTAATACTGGAAAAGCTAAATCAAAGTCCAGGTATACAGATTTTGGACGATATTCTAGCAGAAATCTACTGGGAAAGTGTCACAGACTAGACAACAGCTAAAGGAGAGGACGCTACCTTAGACTGTTAAGTGAAATACCAGTCTTTATATATATATTCTTTAATATTGTAAAAGTGTAATAGTTTTCATGTCTTCACTATTATTCTATAATGTAGTAAATAGTAAAAAAAAAAAAAATTGAATGAGTAGGTGTAAAACTTTTGACCGGTACATTATTGTTATGACACATATAATGTAATAAAATGTATGCTGATTATTATGTGAAGCTGTGGTTGAACATACAGTATTCCACAGCACTTAAACACAGCAGCCGGAGTCACTATAATAAAGAGGGTCAATAAGCCCGGACCATAATGGAAGGAGCTGAACCACATTATTATCTCATGACTTCATATTATAATGAGGGTGAACATAAACACAAACCAGAAGAACCATTCAGAGGGGGTACAGATATGGATACACGTTGTGTGTGTGTGTCCTGTGTGTGTCACACACACACACATCTAACTCTGAGCTTCAGTCCACACACAACCCAGGTGAGTGTACTAACCGTATAACCCAGGTGAGTGTACTAACCGTATAACCCAGGTGTGTGTACTAACCGTATAACCCAGGTG
>QNTS01003980.1:10142-31540 GCA_003317085.1 Hucho hucho
TGTGTGTGTGTGTGTGTGTGTGTGTGTGTGTGTGTGTGTGTGTGTGTGTGTGTGTGTGTGTGTGTGTGTGTGTGTGTGTGTGTGTGTGTGTGTGTGTGTGTGTGTGTGTGTGGAACCTGCTCCCTTTGCTTGACTTCAACTAACTAAACATCACAGTTTTGAGCTGACAAATTAGTCCCCTAAAATATCCAAGCCGGTGCGGTTGGGGTCAGAAAGATAGTGTTTTAAAGGGTATTGTAGTTAATAAGAGGATAATATGCTGTGAGTTAACAGCACACGGGTTTGAGTGTTGTACTGACATTTTCACAAGTCACAGAAGAATTCTCCCTCTAGTCTCTCTTCATCTGAGATGCTTCTATCTCCAGTTTTTACCCTGTAAGATAGAACACATACATTTTCCTCAGAACAAACCCCAAGTGCTACATACCATGACTGTTCCTCAATAGACCTACAGCTGTCAATCCTTCCTTGGTCGCTAGGACTCCCAAAGGTTTTCCTTCAAAGCACTGATTTAACTAATCTATGTATGAAAGTATAGTAAGGGTATGTTCTTTTAAAAGCCCCATGAGTGTTCATTAACATAAAAAAATTATGTCATATTGACACCTCTGAAAATTAAAAAACAGACATGGCTTCCAGGAGAGTCCCGGAGACTTCTGGGTGTTTTTTTTAAATGACCCATATCAGAAAACACTGTGCAAAAGGCAGACAGACCGTCAGACAGGTTTAGAGCACGTTGGGGATTATAATGTAAAATATGAATAAGGTAGTGGGGATTATAATGTAAAATATGAATAAGGTAGTGGAGATTATAATGTAAAATATGAATAAAGTAGTGGAGATTATAATGTAAAATATGAATAAAGTAGTGGAGATTGTAATGTAAAATGTGAATAAAGTAGTGGGGATTATAATGTAAAATATGAATAAAGTAGTGGAGATTATAATGTAAAATATGAATAAGGTAGTGGGGATTATAATGTAAAATATGAATAAAGTAGTGGGGATTATAATGTAAAATATGAATAAAGTAGTGGAGATTATAATGTAAAATATGAATAAAGTAGTGGAGATTGTAATGTAAAATGTGAATAAAGTAGTGGGGATTTTAATGTAAAATATGAATAAAGTAGTGGAGATTCTAATGTAAAATATGAATAAAGTAGTGGAGATTATAATGTAAAATATGAACAAAGTAGTGGAGATTGTAATGTAAAATGTGAATAAAGTAGTGGAGATTATAATGTAAAATATGAATAAAGTAGTGGGGATTATAATGTAAAATATGAATAAAGTAGTGGGGATTTTAATGTAAAATATGAATAAAGTAGTGGAGATTATAATGTAAAATATGAATAAAGTAGTGGGGATTTTAATGTAAAATATGAATAAAGTAGTGGGGATTATAATGTAAAATATGAATAAAGTAGTGGGGATTATAATGTAAAATATGAATAAAGTAGTGGGGATTTTAATGTAAAATATGAATAAAGTAGTGGGGATTATAATGTAAAATATGAATAAAGTAGTGGAGATTATAATGTAAAATATGAATAAAGTAGTGGGGATTTGGAAACAGTCTGTATATATGTATGAGTTGTTACAGAAGATCTGTATGGTTAGCAAATTGTTGAGGCTGACCTAACACTCCGATCTGTCCAGGTATGAGATTAAATCAAATCAAATCAAAGTTTATTTGTCACGTGCGCCGAATACAGCAGGTGTAGACCTTACAGTGAAATGCTTACTGACAGGCTCTAACCAATAGTGCAAAAAAAAGGTATTATGTGAACAATAGGTAAGTAAAGAAATAAAAACAACAGTAAAAAGACAGTGAAAAAAAACAGTAGCGAGGCTATAACAGTAGTGAGGCTATATACAGCAGCGAGGCTATAACAGTAGCGAGGCTATGTACAGCAGCGAGGCTATAACAGTAGTGAGGCTATATACAGCAGCGAGGCTATAACAGTAGTGAGGCTATATACAGCAGCGAGGCTATAACAGTAGCGAGGCTATAACAGTAGTGAGGCTATATACAGCAGCGAGGCTATATACAGCAGCGAGGCTATATACAGCAGCGAGGCTATAACAGTAGCGAGGCTGCATACAGGCCCCGGTTAGTCGGGCTGATTGAGGTAGTATGTACATGTAGATATGGTTAAAGTGACTATGCATATATGATGAACAGAGAGTAGCAGTACTGTAAAAGAGGGGTTGCGGGTGCTGGGTTGCGGGACACAATGCAGATAGCCCGTTTAGCCAATGTGCGGGGGCACTGGTTGGTCGGGCCAATTGAGGTAGTATGTCCCATTCATGTATTCACATGAATGGGACACCCACCCAAAGCTGACTTCCTCTGTGTCCTAACAACTAACCCTAACCTCTAGTCCTATTTCTAACAGATTCTATAACTCTCCCTCTCTGTTCCTTTCTCAGGTATGAGATCAGAGACACTCACCTGGTTGAGGAGAGCGTTCTGGAGACCCTGAAGATCAAAGCTGACTTCCTCAACTTCAAGCCCCGCCCCTTTAACATGCGAGAGTTCTATGACCGGACGGGCCATGACATCAAGGACATGCTGCTGTCATGCTACTACCGCGGGTTGGAGTGCAGCGCTGAGGACTTCACTGTGGTGAGTGAGACAATGGTGCATGTGAAGACTATAAATACCTACAAACTGGCGTTATAGGCTCCCATAGATAGGTTTCTCTGTGATGCTAAGCTAGTTGCTGTCATGCTACTACCGCGGGGTGGAGTGCAGCACTGAGGACTTCACTGTGGTAAGTCACAATAAAGACTGCAAATGTTTAAAGGTGCTACAGGTAGGATTTTTTTGTTGTTGAATTTTTGCATTGTAATTTCAGAAAATGCCCATAATTTATCTGCAGTAATAGTGGAATGATAGTGTTTCACAGTATAACTTACCAGTGTTGTGATTGACTGGCATATTCGCCTATTGATTTCTCCCGCCGGAGCGGCGTCTGTTGTCAAAATGGGAATGCTGTTTTGACTTTGTGGCTGTGTTATCTAGTGGAAATCGGGTCAAGCGGCCAATGTGGAAATCACTCTGTCATTTCCTAGTTGCTAAAATTCTACACTGTTCGCTCAATTTCAGTTTATGTGAGAAAACAAGCACTGAATAGTGTAGGGAATCATTGTACCATCTAAATCGCTATGAAATATATTTTCAATAATCAACAACATCGAAAAAGGCTCAAGCGCGAGTCTCTGCCATGTTACGAGGAAATGGAATGAGTGGAGATTTGTTTTGTATGTAGCCTAGTGCTGTTGCAATTCACCTAGCTTCCACATAGGGGACGAATTCTGAGAAATTCTGTTTCTCTGTTATGCTAAGCTAGTCTTTCTCTGTGATGCTAAGATAGTAATTATCTGTGATGCTAAGCTAGTCAATATCTGTTATGCTAAGCTCGTCATTCTCTGTGATGCTGAACTAGTTATTCTCAGTGATGCTGAACTAGTTATTCTCTGTGATGCTGAGCTAGTCATTCTCTGTTAGGCTAAGCCAGCTGCTCTTCCTGCAATTACAGTGGTGATTGGCAATGGAAGCATGTGTAGTGGAAGTGGTTCAGGGATGTCCTGGAGACTTATGTTAGCTTTCTGGGGCACTTACTTTGGCCTATCACAGTCTCATGGCAGGCTGTATTGTGTAGGGCAGATATGACTACCGCAGGGTGTAGTGCAGCACTGAGGACTTCACAGTTTTGTATAATTTCAGCCCGTAGTTTTGAAAGTAGCGCTAATGAGCCAAAACTGGTCCCAGAAAATTGTGCACAATTGTGTACAACTTCATCAGTTTCGTATGATATGTTACCTCTAGGGCTGTCAAATGATTAAAATAATTGATCGCGATTAATCACATGATTTTCTGTAGTTAATCATGATTTGGCCCTAAAGAAAGATTTTTCCATTTATAGAAGCAGTGTATTGAGTTATAGGCACACTATGCTTTGATTGTAACAGACGGAAACACAAAATAATCTGTTAATGGCATTTTCACCAGAACATAAACCTGCCACCGTTCACTTCAGTCATCCTGTTACTTCCCACTGAGCCAGCTGCTAAGACAAACAAGTCTGTTGACATTTTCAGATGATAAAGCTGCTATTTTCTTCTGTGCGGTATGCCCAGAGAGTGAAAACAACCTCTCACAAGGTACTGATGTGGCAAGTGTTGCCAGGTACCTGCGTGCAATGCGGGCCAGCATGTTGTATGGCTGGGCTGTATATCGAATTCATTCGATTAATTCTAATTTACAGTACCAGTCAAAAGTTTGGACACCTACTCATTCAAAGGTTTAAGGTTTTTGTTTATTTTTTACTATTTTCTACATTGTAAATAAGAATTTGATCTTAACTGATTCCATGTGTGTTATTTCATACTTGTGATGTCTTCACTCTTATTCTACAATGTAGAAAATAGTAAAAATAAAGAAAAACCCTGTAATGAATAGGTGTGTCCAAACTTTTGACTGGTACTTACTTAATTAATTTGATTAATATTATGGTGTTACTATTCCAAGAAAAATGAAAAACCCTTCGGGTTTCCGTTAGGATGGAACGGAAAATATGGCGCTGTACAACGTGGCGGTCGGGAGTACAGTACTGGGCTATTTAGCTAAAGAATCCCTGTGTCATGCGGGCATGCGAGAGACCGGGGTTTAATTCCCCGACAGGGAGGAAGGAGTAGGCTGTCCTTGTAAATAATAATTTGTTCTTAACTGACTTGCCTAGTTAAATAAAGGTTACACTAAGAGCATAACATTTTTACACCCTAATTTTATAATTCTAGTGTTAACAATACCCAAGCGGAGATTCGGTGAAAAGAAAAATCTCATTGATTTATCAAGACCAGTCCCCATGCTTGTCTCAGAGCAGCGCGAAACGGTGCTAAAATAGTTGTTGGCTATTGCTTCAAATCCTATTGCATCTAACTTCATTCAATATGCTTTCTAAATAAATAAGACCTACACCACTTTTAACAGCACATTACTCAACACTAGTGAGACTCATGTCGCCTACGGTAGGCCTACAGCATATTGAAAAATATGATGTGACTCTCAGCCATTAATTACATATAGAGGATTGGAGCATTCTAAATTAAAACCAAAAGCCACCTCATGGGTCTCCCGGTGGCGGCCAGCCCGGGTATCGAACCTGCATCTGTAGCAACGCATTTTGCACTGCGGGAGTCCCCATCCACTCCGGAGCCCCCCATCCACAAAGTATCAAAATACAGAGAGGTGTTGGTAAAGGTATATTGTCCTGCTAATAGCCCATAATGGGCTATTATAATACTGTACATGGTGTCCAGGTCAGTATAACCAAAACATTTCTTTATTAAAGACTATCAGAAAGAATGTTGGTACTTATTTATTTTGATCCAAGCCATGAATGAGTGAGGCACTCAGCTTTTTGTAGGTGCCGGCTATATGTCTGTCATCAACTTGATAATATATAACGATATTTTGGAGGTTATTTCGTTTTCAAAAAAACAAAAGTGAGCGATTGTAATCTGAATAAAGGCCAAAATAATATTTGTAAAGGCCAAAACATTTATTTCAGTTTTTAGAGGGAGAGAAACGCATGGCCAATTGTGCGCTGCCCATAAAGGCCAAAATATAGCCCTGCTAATAGCCATAATGGCTCTGTACAACGTGACCGTGTGTGTTTGAAATACAATTTTTATCATTATTTTATTAATGAAAGCATAAAGATGCTGATGAAGAAATGCAGTACTGTACAGTATATGCTTTTACATTTGGATAATAAAGCATTTAAAGCATTTTGAAGATATAAGCCACCTGCATTTGTTTATTACGCTACTGTGCAGTCTGACAAGTAAACATAGCCTACAGCACATACTGTAGTAAACATGGTAAAGTGCCTAATTCCTTACATAAGGGAGAGCAGGCCATGTCCAGACTTTCTCGGTGACCTCAAGTACTCATTAACTCTGTCTTTAATGCTTTTTCGGTTTGCATCAGTCATGGACAGAAACTTCTGAGACATTATTAATGATGAACACCCAGAGGTTCACTGGTAAGCCACATTTGCCTAGGGATCTATCCCAGTTGGTATTCTGTGCCCACTCGTGGTATCTCTCTTTGGTTACATATCCTTGGAATAGCAGAACAGTATAACGGTCCGGACGGCCCTTGCAGTGCCTGGTCAGCAGTTGGTCAAGTTCTGTTGTCAGAAGATGAATGGAAATGTCAGGGTGACCCGACAACCTGATGAACCCACCAGGTATGTTGACTCTGCCTGTCGGAGGTGGAGTTCCAGAGCTCACAGGTGTGCCTGGCATGGATTGTGACTCCATCTCGTTCCTCGCCCTCTTCAACGCATCATTCTCCACCTGACTCTCCGCCAATGCCGCCTGGCTCTGGACCAATGCATCAGCTGTTGCCTGTATCTCTGCCGTCCAATAATGTTTATCTTTTTGCTGGTCTGCCTTCAATGACTCGATCTCGGTCTTCAAAGTTTGAATATGATCCATGTGCACCTTAATCAGATGAGCAGAATGGTATCGCCCTGAGCCCCCGTCGATTACAGTGGCCAATGATAGAAACGGTAGATCATTTAGCAAAACTAACTGCTTTCTTGGCAACCATGCATTTTTTCGGTCCGGCCCGTTGTCCAGCCCGTTGTCCACTGATCTCCATAGATGGTTGTCGGAATGTTTGCATGCTCGGCAAAACACATTAATGTTTTTAGTACACAATAACAAAAATTAAAATAAATGTTTAACCTTTATTTAATTATCGATTTTATTACACAGTATGCCTACACATTGATAGGCTATATAAAACATTTTAAGAAAATGCACTGAAACCAAAATACCTTTAGTTTTAGTGATCCTCTCAGCTCCGGCTCATTTTCAAGTCCTCTCGTTGTGGTCCTAAACCTGGAACGGGTAGCACCATAGAAAGAAGCTGGCTTGATGAAAACAATGTCCTTTTCGTCTTTTCTCTTTGGTCGCAATGTCATTTTTTTTAGATAAACAGCTCGTTTTTAAAAGTAACTGTTTCTAGTTATTTTATTAACGAAAGCATAAAGATGTTGATGAAGAAATACTGTACTGCTGTTTTGAGTTAGAAATGTAACACTTCAGAGTTCTTAAGCATCGAATACAGTAGCAACAGTAGCCAGTAGCAACACTAGTCAGCATATTGCTAGTATGTTCACTATTGAAAGTTTACTTTTATAAAACCCTCTAAAACAAATAAGCTCAGCGAGTAAATGATGGGCTCATCGTTTTGCTCTGGACAGCTCACGTGTGCTGTGTGAAGACATCAACTCGTGCTACTTGAGAAGTTGTGACTTGTGGGACCGTGAATCGTTTGTGAATCGATCAACCAATCATATTGCTCAAATACAAATAGCATGACAGTCTCACATCAGAATTAGATGTTCATCCATGTTTCTAAACTATTGTCTTTTAACAGTTTCTCTCAATTCATTCTAATCAACCTAATAATAATGACACACCCCTCACTATTGTTGGTTGCACTAATTGCACTGTTTGTCTACATAATCTAGTTCAAGCATTCATGACATTACACTGAAGAAGGCACAGTGATGCCAAAACATTGGTGTTTTACCCAATAAATTACTGGGAGTTTATATATACAGTGCATTCGGAAAGTATTCGGACCCCTTGACTTTTTCCACATTTTGTTAGGTGTCAGCCTTATTCTAAAATTGATTAAATTATTTTATTTTCCCTCATCAATCTACACAAAATACCCCATAATAACAAAGCAAAAACAGTTTTTTTGAAATTTTTGCAAATGTATTAATGTATTTGCATAAGTATTCAGACACTTTTCTCAGTACTTTGTTGAAGCACCTTTGGCAGCGATTACAGCCTCGAGTCTTCTTGGTTATAACGCTACAAGCTTGGCACAACTGTATTTGGGGAGTTTATCCCATTCTTCTCTTCAGATCCTCTCAAGCTCTGTCAGGTTGGATGGGGAGTGTCGCTGCACAGCTATTTTCAGGTCTCTCCAGAGATGTTCGATCGGGTTCAAGTCGGGGCTCTGGCTGGGCCTCTCAAGAACATTCACAGACTTGTCCCGAAGCCACTCCTGCGTTGTCTTGGCTTTGTGCTTAGGAGCAGGTTTTCATCAAGGATCTCTCTGTAATTTCCCTCTATCCTGACTAGTCTCCCAGTCCCTGCCGCTGACAAACTTCCCCACAGCATGATGCTGCCACCACCATGCTTCACTGTAGGGATGGTGCCAGGTTTCCTCCAGACATGACACTTGGCATTCAGGCCAAAGAGTTCAATCTTAGTTTCATCAGACCAGAGAATCTTGTTTCTCATGGTCTGAGAGTCCTTTAGGTGCCCTTTGGCAAACTCCAAGCAAGCTTTCTTGTGCCTTTTCCCGAGGAGAGGCTTCTGTCTGGCCACTCTACCGTAAAGGCCTGATTGGTGGAGTGCTGCAGACATGATTGTCCTTCTGGAAGTTTCTCCCATCTCCACAGAGGAACTATGGAGCTCTGTCAGAGTGACCATTGGGTTCTTGGTCACCTCCCTGACCAAGGCCCTTCTCCCCCGATTGCTCAGTTTGGCCAGTGCAATTCGGTAGGCTACTGACGAGTCACTCGACTAGTTAATTTAATTGCAAAAAGTACCTGGTTGAAAATGACTGTAATCGGGTGTATAGCCGACAGTCGACGCTAGTGGAAAATACTGTTGTGGACGTTTCTCCATGTTGATGCTGGGCTCTACTATGAGCTCCTCCTCTTCATCAGACTCTGACTCTGACCCCAACAAGAGGGCCGCTTTTTTCTTTGGTGTCTATGACTCTGTTGCTGTTCATGTTGCTGTTCAGGTTGCTGTTCAGGATGCTGTTCATGTTGCTGTTCAGGATGCTGTTCAGGATGCTGTTCAGGGTGCTGTTCAGGTTGCTGTTCAGGATTCTGTTCAGGATGCTGTTCAGGTTGCTGTTCAGTTTCCTGTTCCGGTTGTTGTTCAGCATGCTGCTCAGGTTGCCGTGCAGGTTGCCGTCCATGTTGATGTTGGGCTCTACTATGAGCTCCTCCTCTTCATCAGACTCTGACTCTGACCCCAACAAGAGGGCCGCTTTCTTCTTTGGTGTCTATGACTCTGCTGTGAAGGTTGCTGTTCAGGATGCTGTGAAGGTTGCTGTTCAGGATGCTGTTCAGGTTGCTGTTCAGGATGCCGTGCAGGTTGCCGTTCAGGATGCCATGGAGGTTGCCGTTCAGGATGCCGTTCAGGTTGCCGTGCCGGTTGCCGTTCAGGATGCCGTTCAGGTTGTTGTTCAGGTTGTTGTTCAGGATGCTGTTCAGGATGCTGCTCAGGTTGAGTTCAGGATGCTTTTCAGGTTGTTGTTCAGGATACTGTTCAGGATGCTGTTCAGGTTGTTGTTTAGAATGCTGTTCAGGATGCTGTTCAGGTTGCTGTTCAGGATACTGTTCAGGTTGCTGTTCAGGATGCTGTTCAGGTTGCTGTTCAGGATGCTGTTCAGGATGCTGTTCAGGTTGCTGTTCAGGTTGTTGTTCAGGATGCTGTTCAGGTTGTTGTTTAGGATGCTGTTAAGGTTGCTGTTCAGGTCGCTGTTCAGGATGCTGTCCAGGTTGTTGTTCAGTATGCTGTTCAGGTTCTTGTTTAGGATGCTGTTAAGGTTGCTGTTCAGGATGCTGTTCAGGTTACTGTTCAGGATGCTGTTCAGGTTGCTGTTCAGGTTGCCGTTCAGGTTCAGGCTGTTAAAGCCTCACTTCTTTCAGCAAGTTGTTCATCAAAGCCCACCCCTCACCCCTCTCAGCTTTGGGAAGGCACTACAAGTCCTTAAACCTTGGGTCGAGTGCTGTACCGATCTTTAGCCACATGACGTTGTGTTTTCCAACATCTGCTGTGAATGTCAGCTTGAATCTTACCACGTAGGCAGGGTAATCATCGGAGCTCTCCATCATCCGCAAGAGATGGCACAAAGCAGGCAATACCACTGAGCAGGAAAAGTACTGCTCTCCTTCCAGGAGTTCCGTCAAGTACCTGCAGTAGAAGATAATTACAAATAATTGTATTCAATTGTGAGAGACTTGATACACAGACACACTCACTCACTCACTCACTCACTCACTCAGCATGTTACAAATTTGTAAGCGCAATCTCTTTAAAATACAGCATTTCTCAGTCTGGTCTGTAAACTCTGTGAAGCTAGGTGCCCTCCGCTGGCTAAATCAACACAGAGCATCCCTGTACTGTGGCATAGAGCTCCAGACTCTACCTCCTGGATACTTGTTGTCTCTGTACTCTAGCATAGAGCTCCAGACCCTACCTCCAGGATACTTGTTGTCTCTGTACTCTAGCATAGAGCTCCAGACTCTGCCTCCTGGATACCTATAGTCTCTTTAGTCTAGCATAGAACTCCAGACTCTACCTCCTGGATACCTGTAGTCTCTTTAGTCTAGCATAGAACTCCAGACTCTACCTCCTGGATACCTGTAGTCTCTTTAGTCTAGCATAGAACTCCAGACTCTACCTCCTGGATACCTGTAGTCTCTTTAGTCTAGCATAGAACTCCAGACTCTACCTCCTGGATACCTGTAGTCTCTTTAGTCTAGCATAGAGCACCAGACTGACAGCTCTGACCTCTGTGTGTATTACATGACCTTTAAGCTGTAATGGATTTATCTGATCCTCAGAAGGTCCTGTGGTGGAGCTGCACTTTAAAACATCCTTTTTACCTCAGTGTTGGTGCACTGTAAACCATCTTCTATATACAGTGCTGTGAAAAGTATTTCCCCCCTTTCTGATTTTCTCTACTTTTGCATATTTTTGCTACTGAATGTTATCAGATCTTCAACCAGAACCTAATATTAGATAAAGGGAACCTGAGTGAACAAATAACACAACAATTACATACTAATAAACAAATTTATGCAACACCCAATGCCCCTGTGTGAAAAAGTAATTACCCCCTTACACTCAATAACTGGTTGTTGTGCCACATTTAGCTGCAATGATTCCAACCAAACGCTTTCTCTCACGTCGCAGTGGAGGAATTGTGGTCCCAGTCTTCCATGCAGAACTGCTGTAACACAGCGACATTCATGGGTTTTCATGCATGAACTCCTCGTTTCAAGTCCTGCCACAACATCTCAATTGGGATTAGGTCTGGACTTTGACTAGGCCAATACAAAATTTCAGATTTGTTGCTTTTTAACCATTTTCATGTAGACTTGATTGTGTACCCCTCGCACATTGACTCTTTACCGGTACCCCCTGTATATAGCCTCGTTATTGTTATTTTATTGTGTTAATTTTTATTATTTTTTACTTTAGTTTATTTAGTAAATATTTTCTTAACTCTTTCTTAAACTGCATTGTTGGTTCAGGGCTTGTAAGTAAGCATTTCACAGTAAGGTTGTTCACTTGTTGTATTCGGTGCATGTGACAAAATTTGATTTGATTGGATCATTATCTTGCTGCATGACCCAGCTGCACTTCAGCTTCAGCTCACAGACAGATGGCCTGACATTCTCCTGTAGAATTCTCTGATACAGAGCAGAATTCATGGTTCCTTCTATTAAGGCAAGTCGTCCAGATCCTGAGGCAGCAAAGCATCTCCAAACTGTCACACTACCACCACCATGCTTGACCGTTGGTATGAGGTTCTTACTGTGTAATGCAGTGTTTGGTATTCGACGGGCATAGTGGGACCTATGTCATCTGAAAAGTGTTACTTTTGAATCATCTGTCCAAGATCCTTGATGATCATCCAGGTGCTTTTTGGCAAACTTGACTCTACCTTTTGGATGACATTTGGATCAATTTTTTGGGTTATTTGTAAACGCAGGTTCCCTTTATCTAATATTAGGTTGTGGTTAAAGATGTGATAACATTCAGTAGAAAAAATATGCAAAAATAGAGAAAATCAGAAAGGGGGCAAATACTTCTTCACTGCACTGTAGCTCGTTGGTGCACTGCACTGTATTTGGGGGGTTTGGTGTGGCTCATATAAACCTTTATTTGACCTGTGTTTATAGATGTTGCAGAAACACCTCTCTCAGTTGAATGAAGCAATCTGCATTAAGTAACACTGTCTTCTTCTGATGCTTATAGTAAAACAGTAAAGGGATGTGATGAAAGTGGTCGTGATACATTTCAAAAGACTTGTTGACTTTGAGATTGGTGTCATTGCAGTAGTGAAGAGATCTGCAGTTCGGTTTCCATTTGAATGAAGGCAACCAATTACCTTTATTTGGCTTGATTTTATTGTCAGAGCTTCTTTGAGCGCTTCCCCTACTATGAATAAAAAAACATTGAAATGAGTTGATATGATTGGTGTGAAATGCAAAGCCACGCAGGTGTATCTTTCATCTGAGAGTTGTACCACTAACTTGTTTAATCAACTGCCAAAAGTATCAGCCCACATCAAGTGACCTAACATAACTTCCTGTATCTGCTACAAGGATACTGCTGTGGCTCTCCTCTTCCTCCCTCTCCTCCTCTTCCTCCCTCTCCTCTTCATCTCCTCTCCCTCTCCTCGCCCTCTCCTCTTCTCTCCCTGCCTTTCACTGTCCCTCTGCTGAGGTAAAATCCTACGGTCTGAAACACACACTTCTTCCTCTCCTCCTCTTCATCCCTTCTCCTCTCCCTATGGCCCTTAAAGTGTACTACCAGGTACCATAATGTAGTATTTAGTCTGATGTATGGGTCCCAGTAGTAATGTGCTGATATGACTTGTCTGTGTTTGGTTGCGCCAACGTGGAATGTAAGGTATGGCTAACATCTCAGCAGAGAGCACTATGTGTCCCAAATGGCACACTATTCCCTACATAGTTCACTACTTTTGACCAAAACCCTGGTCAAAAGTAGTGCACTAAAAAGTTGTGCACTAGTGTAGTGAATGTGATGTGATTTGGGACGTAGGCCTAATGTTGCGGAAAGAGTCATCCTTTGCTGCCTAACCTATTCAGGATCCACTGGGGCTCATAGAAGCAGTAAAAGTTCTGCATGCTTATGCAGACGTGTGGGCACGCACACACACACACACACACACACACACACACGAACACTATAGATGTGTAGTTTTTCAGTGTAAATCGATTCAATCAGCTTGAAAATTAAAGCAACTGAACTGAAGAAAAATAAACATATTATATGTTTTAATTTACCATTTAGTATTTGCTATCTTTTTTTGTATTTTTTGCCCTTTTAAACTGTGAATACTTCTATATGATAGTGATTGTACTTTACCTTTAGCATCAGTCCACCATGTTGCATGGTGATACACGAGGCCAGTAGGTTTAGGTCTATATATAAATGTCAATTTCACGTCCCACTTAAAAGCTAGCAGCAGCATTTTGGTGAAGTGGTCTCGTCCTGATTTATATGTCCTTGGATGTCTGTGTGTCCATCCATCTCTCCTCTATAACCACTTTCACACTGACTCTGTTCAATAAACAGACAAGACACACTTACATTCCCTTGCCCTGATCACAGCCAGCAAACATTTTATAGTAAGAATTAATATAATGAATTATAACAGAATAAAATATAAATAATATTTTTCCCTCAACTTGAGTGTCACAGAACGTGTGAAACCGCTGTCATATAACAAAAACGTTTTATTTGTAAACAAAGCCCATTTTTAAGCCCATATCCTCATTTTTAAGCCCATGTCCTCATATTTAAGCCCATGTCCTCATTTTTAAGCCCATGTTCTCATTTTTAAGCCCATATCCTCATTTTTAAGCCCATGTCCTCATTTTTAAGCCCATGTCCTCATTTTTAAGCCCATGTTCTCATTTTTAAGCCCATGTCCTCATTTTTAAGCCCATGTCCTCATTTTTAAGCCCATGTTCTCATTTTTAAGCCCATGTCCTCATTTTTAAGCCCATGTCCTCATTTTTAAGCCCATGTCCTCATTTTTAAGCCCATGTTCTCATTCGCTATAAAAGCATTAGAATCTTCTCTTTCCGATCATGTAAAGAAATAACAAATCTGACCTGGATGAACCGTTGTAGGATGATTTCAGAAAGTAGCTTTTAAAAAAAATATATGTATCCACGTTAGATGTGATCACACCATCGCGCTCGCTTTCTCTCCTTTCAAACTCCCCAGCAGTTATTTTGGCTGAAGACAGACAGACTCCTAGTGATGTGATGTTTTTATGTTAGAAACGTATGCGTATTAACCCATGTATTCACTTAATATAAGGGCCTGTAGATATTTACCTGTCAAAATCAAGATAAAACTATGAGATGGAAGTTCCCCCAGGCTAAATGCCAAAGCAGTTCTGAATCAGTAGACTAGAACAGCTCAAGGACAGAACTACACACATTTAAATGGAGAGGATAAATTTATTAAAAGCATTTCTGTGAGCTTTGTGATTGACAAGGAGAAGTTTTAACATTCTATTGTTGTCTGACATCAAACTTCTCCTTGTCAATCACAAAGCTTCACAAAAATGCTTTTAATGCATTTCTCCTCTCCATTTAAATGTGTGTAGTTCTGTCCTTTGAAATCATTCCATGTTGACGTTTCTATTTTTTTTCAGTATAAATAACATGTATACACTAGTGATTATGAAATGTTTTCATAGAAGCTTGACAACAGAGACAGCATGGACAGCTAGCTACAGCTACAATAATATACAACAGGGCCAGTGTGTGTGTGTGTGTGTGTGTGTGTGTGTGTGTGTGTGTGTGTGTGTGTGTGTGTGTGTGTGTGTGTGTGTGTGTGTGTGTGTGTGTGTGTGTGTGTGTGTGTGTGTGTGTGTGTGTGTGTGTGTGTTTCAAACCAAGCCGGCGATTCTTTGCTGCCTTTTCTTCATACCTGTGCTTTTATTTCCGCCAACCGACCTAGTCATGAATGTGGTAATGTATTTAAAAGTCCCTCAGTATAAACGTTGCCTTTCATCTGACCGTCGTTGGCATGTCAAATTATCTAAAACGACATTGGTGGCAGGTTATGAATTATCTTGGCAAAGGAGAAATACTCACTAACAGTGATGTAAACATATGAGTGCACAAAATTTGAGAGAAATATGCTTTTTTTTTGTATGGAACATTTCTGGGATCTTATATTTCAGCTCATGAAACACTTTACATGTTGTGTTACATGTTGTGTTACATATTGCGTTACATGTTGCGTTACATGTTGCATAACATGTTGCTTTACATGTTTTACTTTACATGTTGCGTTACATGTTGCTTTGCATGTTGCGTTACATGTTGCGTTACATGTTGCTTTACATGTTGCGTTACATGTTGCTTTACATGTTGCGTTACATGTTGCGTTACATGTTGCTTTACATGTTGCGTTACATGTTGCTTTACATGTTGCGTTACATGTTGCTTTACATGTTGCGTTACATGTTGCGTTACATGTTGCTTTACATGTTGCTTTACATGTTGCGTTACATGTTGCGTTACATGTTGCGTTACATGTTGCTTTACATGTTGCGTTACATGTTGCTTTACATGTTGCGTTACATGTTGCTTTACATGTTGCGTTACATGTTGCTTTACATGTTGCGTTACATGTTGCTTTACATGTTGCGTTACATTTTGTTCAGTGTATGTACATATATTTGGATAAAGAAATAAAGTCACACTCAGATTAAGCCAAAATTGCTAAGGTGTAAGTGTTATTTCTCCTAATATTTCCTAAATATGGTGCATTATGGTAATGATAAGCACGTTTCGGAGATGAGACTGCATGTTTCGGCAGTGAGTGTTGCATAGTGTGCCATTGAAAAACTGTCAGAGATTCAGTAACCAACACATGACTTCTTGCATAGCCCTAAAATCACTGATCTTAATTCAATTTACTAAAATAGCCTTTATTTCAGTGGAGGACTGTAAGGATTACAGAGGACTGTAATTACATGTATGTATTTCCAAAGGTCAAAGTGGACTTAAACGTTAACAAACTTTTAAATCATGGTTTATCCAAAGTCTTTACAGGTAATATTGGATATTTGTGGTTGTAAGGTATTTTAGATGTACGTTATTTCTGGACTTAATGGAATCCTATGGGCAAACAGCATAACACAATATGCCTATAAAGTATCCAAATACGTGAGATATGGACCAAAAACTGTCTTGGGACAGTGTGAAAACAGGTACACATATCTTCCTTTAAGTGGTGGGTTTGCTTTTTGCTGAAACACAAACTGCCGATTATGGCTTAAAGTAAGTTACATTGGGTTTATACACACCATTTTTATTGACAAACTCTACTTAATCAAATAACTGTTGTTTTACAAAAAAAAATCTATACAATAAGGTTAAGAAGTGGTCCTAATAAATAAATACAATTACCAGCACAGCACACCCATTGACTATAGATTAGAATTAGCTTATTATAATTACCAAAATTAAGATTCTCATTACCGAAACTGACCTAAATATGATGTGGTAATGAGAAATGTGTGTTTCGATAATGAGGCCTTAGCTCAATCTGCAAATAATAGAAGACCGCTATTATGATTCAGCAAACGCATCATTAAAGCCCATTCATGCCTCCATGTTGATAAGGTAATGGTTCGCTGACTTTTTCCCAATTTGAGCTTTTTAGCCGTTTCGGTAATGAGAAGGCCAAGTGGCGTAAATGTTTTTTTTTGAGAATAAGAACCACTTTCTGAAGGCATAGAAGTAAATACCTTGGCTTAACGTTTGCTCATCTAAGGACTACTCCTCTAGTTGTATAGAATGACCTGAACATTTAATCCGGACGCATTTCGGTAATGGGAATTTGAGGTGTAAATAAATGTAAGAAATTCTGATGAAAATATCAAATCAAATTCAAATTTTATTTGTCACATACACATGTTAATGCGAGTGTAGCGAAATGCTTGTGCTTCTATTTCCGACCATGCAGTAGTATCTAACAAGTAATCTAACAATTTCACAACAACTACCTTATACACACAAGTGTAAAGGATTGAATACGAGTATGTATATATAAATATATGGATGAGCGATGGCTGACCGGCATAGGCAAGATGCAGTAGATGGTATATAGTACAGTATATACATGTGAGATGAGTAGTGTAGGATATGTAAACATTATATCAATGGCATCGTTTAAAGTGGCTAGTGATACATTTATTACATCCACTTTTTTTTAATGATTAAAGTGGCTAGAGATTTGAGTCGATGGCCAAACAGCATAGGCAAGATTCAGTAGATGGTATAGAGTACAGTGTATACATTTGATATGAGTAATGTCGGATATGTAAACATTATATACAAAATTGTTTAAAGTGGCTAGTGATACATTTGTTACATCCAATTTTCTATTATTTAAAGAGTGGCTAGAGATTTAAATCAGTATGTTGGCAGCAGCCACTCAATGTTAGTGGTGGCTGTTTAACAGTCTGATGGCCTTGAGATAGAAGCTGTATTTCAGTCTCTCGGTCCCAGCTTTGATGCACCTGTACTGACCTCGCCTTCTGGATGATAGCGGGGTGAACAGACAGTGGCTCGGGTGGTTGTTGTCCTCTATGATTTTTTTGGCCTTCCTGTGACATCGGGTGGTGTAGGTGTCCTGGAGGGCAGGTAGTTTACCCCCGGTGATGCGTTGTGCAGTCCTCACTACCCTCTGGAGAGCCTTACGGTTGTGGGTGGAGCAGTTTCCGTACCAGGCGGTGATACAGCCCGACAGGATGCTCTCGATTGTGCATCTGTAGAAGTTTGTGAGTGTTTTTGGTGACAAGGCGCTGTTGCGCCTTCTTCACCACGCTGTCTGTGTGGGTGGACCATTTCAGTTTGTCCGTGATGTGTACGCCGAGGAACTTAAAACCTTCCACCTTCTCCACTACTGTCCCGTCGATGTGGATAGGGGGGTGCACATTCTGCTGTTTCCTGAAGTCCACGATCATCTCCTTAGTTTTGTTGACGTTGAGTGAGAGGTTATTTTCCTGACACCACACTCCGAGGGCCCTCACCTCCTCCCTGTAGGCCGTCTCGTCGTTGTTGGTAATCAAGCCTACCACTGTAGTGTCGTCAGCAAACTTGATGATTGAGTTGGATGCGTGCTTGGCCACGCAGTCATGGGTGAACAGGGAGTACAGGAGAGGGCTGAGAACGCACCCTTGTGGGGCCCCAGTGTTGAGGATCAGCGGGGTGGAGATGTTGTTTCCTACCCTCACCACCTGGGGCCGNGCTCTCGATTGTGCATCTGTAGAAGTTTGTGAGTGTTTTTGGTGACAAGCCGAATTTCTTCAGCCTCCTGAGGTTGAAGAGGCGCTGTTGCGCCTTCTTCACCACGCTGTCTGTGTGGGTGGACCATTTCAGTTTGTCCGTGATGTGTACGCCGAGGAACTTAAAACTTTCCACCTTCTCCACTACTGTCCCGTCGATGTGGATAGGGGGGTGCTCCCTCTGCTGTTTCCTGAAGTCCACGATCATCTCCTTAGTTTTGTTGACGTTGAGTGAGAGGTTATTTTCCTGACACCACACTCCGAGGGCCCTCACCTCCTCCCTGTAGGCCGTCTCGTCGTTGTTGGTAATCAAGCCTACCACTGTAGTGTCGTCAGCAAACTTGATGATTGAGTTGGATGCGTGCTTGGCCACGCAGTCATGGGTGAACAGGGAGTACAGGAGAGGGCTGAGAATGCACCCTTGTGGGGCCCCAGTGTTGAGGATCAGCGGGGTGGAGGTTTTGTTTCCTACCCTCACCACCTGGGGCCGTCCCGTCAGGAAGTCCAGGACCCAGTTGCACAGGGCTGGGTCGAGACCTAGGGTCTCGAGCTTAATGATGAGTTTGGAGGGTACTATGGTGTTAAATGCTGAGCTGTAGTCGATAAACAGCATTCTTACATAGGTACTCCTCTCGTCCAGATGGGTTAGGGCAGTGTGCAGTGTGATTGCGATTGCGTCGTCTGTGGACCTATTGGGACGGTAAGCAAATTGGAGTGGGTCTAGGGTGTCTGGCAGGATGGAGGTGATATGATCCTTGACTAGTCTCTCAAAGCACTTCATGATGACGGAAGTGAGTGCTACGGGGCGATAGTCATTTAGCTCAGTTACCTTAGCTTTCTTGGGATATAAAATATAAATATAAAAAAATATTGAAGTATTTAAATATTTAATAAGACACTTTGCCAAAAACTAGACATGTTAGTCTTTGGAATGAAAGTAGATTTTTGCAGATGAATCATGATTTTGTAATTTAATTTGCTACAGACATGTTTAAAACGGGTTTCATGAGAATCATCCAAGTGCTTTACAAAACATTTTACATTGTATAGAGGGAACCCTCATCATTCACTACCAATGTGTTGCATACACCTGGGTGATGCCAAGTGGCTGTAGTGTTACACATAATACAGGCATAGATGCTGTGGCCTCTCTCTCAAATATCTCTAATGTATGAGCGTCTGAATTGCTAGCTCTATGGGGTCTAGACCAGGTTACTGTAAAGCACTTTGGCTGCGTTTATACAGGCAGCCTAATATACAGGCAGCCTAATTCTGATATTGTATTCACTAATATTGGTCTTTTGACCAATCAGATCAGCTCTGAAAAAGATCTGATGTGAAAAGATCTGATGTGATTGTTCAAAAGACCAATTAGTGGAAAAAATATCGGAATTGGGCTGCCTGTGTAGACACAGCCTTTGTGACAAAAGGGCTGCTGATTTAAAAAAGTGCTTGATTGATTGATTGATTTGACCTTGTGTTCATGTCCATCTTCAGGTGTTATTTTAGTCAGCTTGATGTGTCCTCCAATCAGAGGCAGACAGCAGTTCCTGGTGGGACCTATCACTCTCAACGCTTTTGCATTTAGTGGACGTAAAGTAGCAATACTCAATAAGCAATGTCCAACTACATTTATATTATTTCTGTGCAGGCTTGTCAGTTGATCTCGCTTCTCTTTCTTTCTCTCTCCTCTCTCTCTCCCCCCTCCTGTCTCTCTCTCGCGTCCTACCCCTTTTAATCTCTCCTCCCTCCCTCCCTCCATCCATCCCTCCCTTCCTCTGTCCTCACTCCCTCCCCCACTACGAGGCATTTTCCGGGGGCTTTTTACCTCTTTTACCTGTTAATGAAGAACAGCAGGAAAGAGAAATTAGCACCAATAAATATTAATCAGAGGCTGAGCGCTGGTGAAATAGTGCCCGCTGGAGATACAAACTGAATAAAAGATGACAGAAACACAGCACTGATTTAATTTCATGACCTTGTATTAAATTACAGAGGCAGAGACATTAAACGTTGAAAACTCATCCACCTATAGACTTGGACATACTGTATTATATTTGTATTAATGTACATGTAAATAAGGTACTTTTACAAAATCAAAGCAAAGACCGTGAATATGGGTCTTTGCATCCCACTTCCTTGCATCCCACTTCCTTGCATCCCACTTCCTTGCATCCTTCTCAACCTTATTGTAGAAGAAGGTCCAATGTCCCTCCCTTTCTCCTCAATGGGTTTGTGAAGGAGGAGAGAGAAGGAGGAGAGAGGATGTGACATTGAGTTAGATCTACATAGTGAATAGGGTTAAGAGCAGCGAGAGACACAGTAATGTAAGGCAAGGTAAGGTCATGTAAGGTATGGTATTAAGGTAAACTGTATGTGTATGACCTAAGTGTATGACCTAGAAGTTCCAGCACTATGTACATCTAGTACATATGTCTGCTGAAGGAAATTAGATGTTAGCTAAATCTGGTACAACACATATTTTCTCAAGTGTACTGAGACTTATGTTTTTGTTGAACATTGTCCGTGTTCAAATAAACTTAATAGATAAATAAATACATTTGCACTAGTATGCATTTCTAAACTCAAGAGTCCAGGATTTCCACCAGCTGAATAATGAGGGGGTGACTATGATTCATCTTATCAGCTCTTGTAAGGAGCATGTATTGCTTCCACCCCCTGCCAGGAACACAGGTACATTTTCCATGCTCACTGTTATTAAACCGTTTGATCCATTTCACAACTCCCTCCCAGTCCTCTCTGGACTGATGCTCTAAAGCAGTATCCTCCCAGTCCTCTCTGGGCTGATGCTCTAAAGCAGTATCCTCCCAGTCCTCTCTGGGCTGATGCTCTAAAGCAGTATCCTCCCAGTCCTCTCTGGGCTGATGCTTTAAAGCTGTATCCTCCCAATCCTCTCCTGGGCTGGTGCTCTAAAGCAGTATCCCCCCAGTCCTCTCTGGGTTGATGCTTTAAAGCTGTATCCTCCCAATCCTCTCCTGGGCTGGTGCTCTAAAGCAGTATCATCCCAGTCCTCTCTGGACTGATGCTCTAAAGCAGTATCCTCCCAGTCCTCTCTGGGCTGATGCTCTAAAGCAGTATCCTCCCAGTCCTCTCTGGGCTGATGCTCTAAAGCAGTATCCTCCCAGTCCTCTCTGGGCTGATGCTCTAAAGCAGTATCCTCCCAGTCCTCTCTGGG
>QNTS01003980.1:32162-45505 GCA_003317085.1 Hucho hucho
GCTGGTGCTCTAAAGCAGTATCCCCCCAGTCCTCTCTGGGCGGATACTTTAAAGCTGTATCCTCCAAATCCTCTCCTGGTCTGGTGCTCCAAAGCAGTATCCTCCCAGTCCTCTCTGGGCTGATGCTCTAAAGCAGTATCCTCCCAGTCCTCTCTGGGCTGAAAGTACGGCCGCCGGGCACTTCAATCCGTGCCGCGAGACATATTTTTCCTCCCCAATTTCATGGTATCCAATTGGTAGTTTACAGTCTTGTCCCATCGCTGCAACTCCCGTATGGACTAGGGAGAGGCGAAGGTCAAGAGCCGTGCGTCCTCTGAAACACAACCCTGCCAAGCCGCACTGCTTCTTGACACAATGCCCACTTCATCCGGAAGCCAGCCGCACCAATGTGTTGGAGGAAACACCATATACCTTGCGAGCATGTCAGCGTGCATGCGCCCAGCCCGCCACAGGAGTCGCTAGAGCACGATAGGACAAGGAAATCTCAGCTTGCCAAACCCTCTCCTAACCTGAACGACGCTGGGCCAATTGTGCGGCCAGCTGTGACACAGCCTGGGATCGAACCCGGGTCTGTAGT
Organism: Hucho hucho; assembly: GCA_003317085.1. Classification (NCBI taxonomy): domain Eukaryota; kingdom Metazoa; phylum Chordata; class Actinopteri; order Salmoniformes; family Salmonidae; genus Hucho; species Hucho hucho. The sequence continues at coordinate 32,740 of QNTS01003980.1, forward strand.
GACGCCTTAGACCGCTGCACCACTCGGGAGGCCGAACAAATTGGTTTTATCAAACAATTGGTCCCCCAAAAAATGCGGCCCCCTTGAATTTCAAAATCCCGATGTGGTCCTCAAGCCAAAAATTTTGCCCATGCCTGGTATAGGGAGTACAGGAGGGGACTGAGGACGCAACCTTGTGGGGCCCCCGTGCTAAGAATCAGTGTCGAGGAGCTAATGTTGCCTACCTTCACCACCTGGGGGCGGCCCGTTAGGAAGTCCAGGACCCAGTTGCATAGGGAGGAGTTCAGTCCCAGGGCTATGAGCTTTGTGGTGAACTTAGAGGGCACTATGGTATTGAAGGCCGGCTGTAGTCGATGAACAGCATCCTCACATATGCATTCCTTTTATCCAGGTGGGTGAAGGGAAGTGTGCAGTTCAATGACGATTGTGTTATCCATGGATCTGTTCATCGACTAGGCAAATTGGAGAGGGTGGAGTGTGTTGGGGAGGGAGGAGGTGAGGTGGTCTTTGACTATCCTCTTGAAGCACTTCATGATGACGGAAGTGGGTGCTACAGGTCTGTAGTCATTCAGATCAGTTACTTCCTCTTTCTTGTGCACAGGGATGATAGTGGACATCTTGAAGCAGGTGCGGGTAGCGGCTTATACCTAGAGAGAGATGGAAAACGTCATGAATCACAACAGCTAGCTGATCTGCACATGCTCAGAGGGCACAGCTAGGGATGCCCTCTGGGCTGGCAGCCTTGTGAGGGTTAACACATTTGAATGACTTACATACGTCTTTCATGGAGGCCATAAGTACGTAGACCTCGTTCTCCTCAGCGGCTCGCCTCGGCCGCTTGGAGTCGTCGTTGTGTTCGAAACGTGAGAAAAAGGTGTTTAGCTCATCCGTTAGGGTGGCGTTAATGTCTGCGACATGGCTAGCTTTCTTTTTGTAATCCATGATCGTTAGGACCCCCTTCCACATATGCCTCATGTCTGACCCGCTGAATTGTTCCTCCACTTTGTCCCTATTCTTGTGTTTTGCCATCTTGATCGATCTGCGTAGTTCATATTTGTACTGTTTATCCATACTATTAAAAAGCACAAATACGACCTACTGAGAAAAAGGCACATGACAGCATGCCTGGAGTTTGCAAAAATGCACGTGAGAGCATAAGGCTAAATATTATGTAGTCTGATGAGACAAAAATGTAACTCTTTGGCCTGAATGCAAAGCACTATGTCTGGAGAACCAGGCACAGCTCATCACTTGTCTAACACTATCCCTATTGTGAAGCGTGGTGGTGGCAGCATTATGATATGAGGATGATTTTCAGCGGCAGGGACTGGGAGACTGGTAAGGATAGAGGGAACAATGAATGAAGCCAAATGCAGGCAAATCCTTGATGAGAACCTGCTTCAGAGTGCAAACAACCTCAGACTGGGGCAAAGATTTACATTCCAACAGGACAATGACCCCAAGCATACAGCCAAAGCAATGCTGAAATGGCTTCAGAACAAGAATGTACAAGTCCTTGAGTGACCCAGCCAAAGCCCAAACTTGAATCCCCATTTAAAATCTGTGGAAAGACTTGAAGATTGCTGTTCACAGCCGCTCCCCATCTAACTTAACCAAGCTTGAGATTGCTAGAAAATCTCCAAATTCAGATGTAGAATGATGATATAGACAAAACGATTCAAAGCTGTAACCAAAGGTGCTTTTACAACAGTGGAGGCTGCTGACGGAATGGAGTCAATGGAATGGTATCATAAACATGTTTATCATGTGTTTGATACCATTTCATTCACCCTGTTCCTTCCATTATACTCCATTCCAGCCATTATTATGAGCTGTCCTCCCCTCAGCAGCCTCCACTGTTCTACAAAGTATTGACTCAGGGGTGTGAATTCTTGTGTATGAGATATTTCAGTATTTCATTTTCAATACATTTGCTAAAATATCTAAAAACATGTTTTTACTTTGTCATTACGGGGTATTGTGTATTGATGGGTGAGAAAAAAATATATTTAATCCATTTTGAATTCAGGCAGTAACACAACAAAATATGGAATAAGTTAACTTTCAGAGGCCTATATATCTTTTAATGCAGTCATCTCGGTTTTCATTTGAAGCATCATCTTATCCTTCACTTTGTATTTGTAGACAACTTCGTTCTGAAGTTCTCGGCAATCACAGTAAGACAGATAGAATCAAGATGTTTAGGCTATGTTTAGCTGAGATCTTTCGTGAATAAAGGGCAAAAAAAGCATCTAACGATTAACTTTGGCTGCTTTACGAGTGTTCTGGGTAACTCGTAGATGTGTGAAGCTTTTTAAGAGCCAAGTTACTAACGAAGGCTCTGAGAAACACCTCGGCTACTAAGTATACATTGTAAGCAGGTTCTAACAATGATCTTAACGCTACGAATGCTCTGGGAAACGAGGCCCTGGCTGAAGGAACAAATGCTGGTCAGTCACTCATACTGGGCTGTAGTGAAGGCCAGTAAATCTCTCACACGCAGTAGGGATTCATCCTCCACACTGTTATCAACTTGCAACTAATACCTGAGATGAAATTGGTTATGTAATATTTATACTTTCCTGAGAAGTGTTGAATGGAATCACATAACGCATGTGCTCTGGCACTATTACCCTATAGCCAGGGTCGGGGAGTAACTGATTACATGTGAACAGTTACATGTAATCTGATTCCAAAAGTCTGTAACTGTAATCAGTTACTTTACCAGCAAAAATATTGTAATCAATAGATTACAACTAGATTACTCCTTGGATTACTTTTAAATTCAGAAAGGATTTCTTTGCGAAAACACATTATGACACCTTTTTGTTTTCTCAATGACATTAAATTCAGCAAAAAGGCACAAGTTTAAGTTTGTTCCTCCTGAGCGAGTGTGACCACAAGTCAGAGACCACTATGAGGATGTGTTTCATGGAACCTTTTTGTCTTATTCTAATGCCTCTTGAAGGGAAAGTAATCAAAAAGTAACTGAAAGTAATCAGATTACGTTACTACATTTGGGTAATCCAAAAGTTACATTACTGATTTAACATTTGACAGGTAACTTAACTTGTAACTGTAAGGGATTATATTTAGAAAGTAACCTACCCGACGCTGCCCACAGCAGCCATACTGAAACCAAACGCTGGTGTGTGTCTGAGTGTGTGTTCCATGCCTGCCTCTTAGCCTAGTTTAAGAGTGATAAACATCTTTCTGAGGCTAATAGGCCTACTTCCACAGTGTCTTCTGTTCTCCTGGGATGTGTTGTTCCAGTCCTAGTTTTCTCCTTTATGTGACTGCCAAAACTGCCAAACGTACCCTACTTCCCTCATGCTCTCTCTCTCTCTCCTCTCTCAGTAACACACAATCACAGACTCTCACTGGTTACACACACACACAGAGAGAGACAGAGAAACACAGAGACAGAGACACAAAGAGCGAGAGACAGAGAGAGAGAGAGATGATAGGTTACACAGGGCTATGAAGAGGGGGAAAGGGGTGGAAGGCTGATGCAGTGAGGTAGAGAGGGAGAGAGAGAGCGTGCGATAGAGATCTAAGGAATCCATTTAATCCATGTCACCCTGGCTGTCGCATCTCCTGCCCTCCGAAAATGTGTTTTTAATAACAAACTGGGAAATAGGAGAGAGAGAGAGAGAGAGAGAGAGAGAGAGAGAGAGAGAGAGAGAGAGAGCTTATACCTTAAATAATCAATTCTAAATGCTTTGGCTGAAATCAGGGCACAAGCCTGGCTGGCTGAATGGCTGCACTAGGGCGTCAAGGATAGAGGAAAAGGAGGAGAGGGTAAAAACAGATAGATAGGAAGGGGAGAGAAGGAGGCAGTGGGAGGGGGAAAGCAGGCGATGGACAATCGGAGGCGGAGGAAAAGGAGAGGAATATGCCCAGGGAAGGAGTGAGGGAGCCATAAAAAGGGATGTGGAGGGGTGGAGGAGAGAGGGGAGGCGGGAACAGGCCCAGGGAAGGCAGAACAGAGCAGTAGCAGGATGAAAAACAAGGTAACATGTAACAGGCTCCACTAGGGTCCTTTCAGCATGCATGCCCGTGTGTTAAAGCTCTGTCAGATCACTCCACTCCTGGGTTCAACTACTATTTGTCATCTTTAAAATACTGCATCTGTGCTTAATTGAGCTTTCCTGTGTCACGATCTTCTTTAATAGCGGACCAAGACGCAGCAATGCTTCCAGTATACATATTTATTGAATAACGTAACTGGGGGGAAAAACAATAAACGAACGAAGATCGTAACATTATAACATAGACAAACCACTTACGCTATGAACAAACAACAATAACCCACAAAACCCTAGTGCAAAACCACAAACATATATATGGTTCCCAATTAGAGGTAACGACACTCAGCTGCCTCTAATTGGGAACCATTTACCCAACATAGAAATAGAACACCTAGAACAGAAAAACCCTACACCAAAAACAAAACTAAACACGCCAGCCTGTAAAACTCAGGCCTGGACGTGACATCCTGTTACAATGGAACTAATAAAAAGGTCTCTAAAAGTCCAAACCCTGCCCATCTCCCATTGGCAAAGCAAACCCTCATAGTATTTAAAAGGATTTCAAATAGTATTTGAACCCAGGTCTGCTCCTCCTCTCCGTACTCAGGGTTGCATACTGAGGGACCGTGCCTGCCCTCAACCGGTGGTACTTAGGGGATGGGGATGTTTCTTCTTAGGATACCGACGGCCCTGTCACAGATACTGTTAATACACAGGCCTACCACGGGTGTCACGACCCATTAGCGATTAACTTAGAAATCAGTGCTTCTCTGATTAGTCTATGCAAGCCCAAATTAAGTTTATTCATTCTTGGTAGTATGCTAATGTGAACATTGTAACTGAGTTTTAACGTTGGTCCATTGGTCCACCTATTAGTTAACAATCAAACACATTTCTCATGTACATTAGCATTGAGTTCATTCAATCAAAAAAACGAAGCAAATTTTATTGGTCGCATACACATATTTTGCAGATGTTATCGCAGGAATAGTAACTAAGGTTCAGGGCAGGGTACTGGGCGGAGGCCGGCTAGTGGTGACTATTTTAGTCTAGAGATAGAAGCTGTTTTTCAGTCTCTCGGTCCCAGCTTTGATGCACTTGTACTGACCTCACCTTCTAGATGGTGGCGGGGTGAACAGGCTGTGGCTGAGGTCCTTGTGGAACTTCTTAGCCTTTCTATGACACCTGGTGCTGTAGATGTGATGCGTTGGGCTGACCCCCAGTGATGCGTTGGGCTGACCGCACCACCCTCTGGAGAGCCCTGTTGATGCAGTTGTTGTACCAGGCGGTAATACAGCCCTACAGGATGCTCTCAATTGTGCATAGGTGGAAGTGTGTGAGGGTCTTAGGCGCCAAGCCATATTTCTTCATGGGTGAACAGGAAGTACAGGAGGGGGCTGTGCACACACCCTTGTGGGGCCCCCGTGTTGCAGGGATACAAACTAGTCACAAAAATGTGTGTGGGGGGGGGCTTGTCTAATATGTGCGTTTGGGTCACTAATGGCTGTAAGCGAACCAGTGATGTGCGTTTGGAGCAATACTGTCTGTATCCCAATGCTCGAGCCTGGGCTCAGCCAGTCGTTCACATAACAGAAAGCAGCACACAACTAAAGAGAACAGAGACAACCAACTTGCTAGTTATGGCATCAGCACGCGCTCTGGAAAGACAGCGGAGAGTGGAAAGGCAATTACAACACTAGCGCGTCCCCTGAACGACAACGAAAAGATAGGTGAGAAGCCTGAAGACAAGGGTGAGACAAGGGTGAGAAGGTGATGAAGGGTACTTCATGAGCTAGAACCGAAAAACAACTGTCGTTTGGGTCGGCAGGGTAGCCTAGTGGTTAGAGTGTTGGTCTAAGAACCGAAAGGTTGCAAGTTCAAATCCCCAAGGTACAAATCTGTCATTCTGCCCCTGAACAGGCAGTTAACCCACTGTTCCTAGGCCATCATTGAAAATAAGAATTTGTTCTTAACTGACTTGCCTACTAAAATAAAGGTAATCATTTTTTTTTTTTTATGGAAAGTTTGAAGTGAGGGAGAAAGTGCGGTGGAACAAGAATTGTTAGCATTGTTAAGTATCTTGCTACAGTAAGTTAGCTGGATCGAATTCTCTGTTAGCTAGCCAGACAAATGTTTATCAACATTAGCTAACTTAGCTGATCAAATAATTAAAAGTAAAGTATAATCAGATGAGGTAGCGTTGCCGTTCCTTGCCGTTCCTCAAGCTATAACGTTAGTTGCTCACTGAACCCTGGCAATCTGTGTGAAATGTTAACTAGTTAGCTAGCTAATGAACTAACCACTATGAACTAATGTTTTCCCTCTATGTGGTTCGTTTTCAGAATGAGAGAATTAGGTGAAAATGAGGCATGGCTTGTGGATTCAGGGATCTAGTGTAGCTGGAGCTGGGCCTTGCTTAAGCTGGATGCCACCATAGAGGTAAAAAAAACGCCACACACTTTCCCTCTTTCAATACAGTGGATAAAAAGGGGTATGTCAGGTGTACTCTACCTGAAAGAGATCTATTATGCCAACAAAGGGTATCATGCTCTGCTGGCACATTGTAGAACAGATGTCCACAGGCAGAAAGTGTAGAATGTAATAATGTGCAGTGTAGCCCGAAGATATTGCTTTTGTTGTGTTGAACTTGACATACTGTAACATTTGTGTGAGTGAGGGGGGATTATTCGATTTTTGACTCAGTGAGCGACAATTTTTGCACACATGTAGCCTTGTGCACTTGATCGATGTCTACCATAGTGGCCACTATAATAGAGCAAAAATAGAATGCCTGTTTGTTTCATTCTATTTCTACTTTAAGATGTTTTTTTCCCAAGTGCAATATATAGATGCATGTGGTCACAAGCGTTCTATTATAAAGGCTGTCATGGCTAACTGCAATATTAGTGGATTGTTTTTTCTCATTTGCAGTAAAGTCTAGGCAACAAATAACATTGGATTGCTTTCCTTACATTTATGTTAGCTGTGAGTTAGGTTCACATGAACCACTTTTTATTTTACATACAGAGACTGATCATGTAGATCATATTCTTTGTTGTTTAATTAATACAGTTTAAAACTTGCATTTCAAGAAGGGATCCAGCCTAAAAGTCATTAGAAATTAGCATTTTAAAGCTACTTTTGCGTGTTTCATTACAAAATAAATGTCACCTTTTTTGGGCCCTCACCAGTTTGCATCCCTGGTGTTGAGGATCAATGCAGCGGAGGTGTTGTTTCCTACCCTCACCACCTTGGGGGCGGCCCGTCAGGACGTCCAGGACCCAGTTGCACAGGGTGAGGTTCAGAGCCAGGGCCCCGAGCTTAGTGATGAGCTTGGAGGGTACTATGATGTAGAAGGCTGAGCTGTAGTCAATTAATAGCATTCTTACAAAGGTATTCTTCTTGGTTAAAACATCATGTACACATCAGGTTGGTCGTCCATGTAATATTGATGTGTTGAGGACCGTCGGACCGCCTGAGCGCTGTGTGTGTGTGTGTGACCAATTGTCGCGAGGCAATGACAAGAGTAATACTGGGAAATGGAGCTCATTTCCCTCCGACAGGCAAGGGCACACTGATGACAGATCTGTGGTCCCTCTGCATCGCTCTGCGCAACGCAACGCCCCTCTCTCTCTGGGTGAGTCCCAAAAAACACCTTAAGCCCTATATAGTGCACTACTTTTGACTAGACCCCACAGTGCACTATCAAGGGAATAGGGTGCCATCTGGGACGGAGTCTCTCTCTGTGTAATGAAAGCAGGGATCATGTTCAGAATTGTCCCCTCTCTCTGCTTCCCAACACACCTCATTACTCTGAGTTCATTAACAACCCTTTAACTCTTGTTACAGTGGCTTGCGAAAGTATTCACCCCCCTTGGCATTTTTCCTATTTTGTTGTCTTACAACCTGGAATTAAAATAGATTTTTTTGGGGGGTTGTATCATTTGATTTACACAACATACCTACCACTTTGAAGATATAATATTTTTTCTTGTGAAACAAACAAGAAATAAGACAAAAAAACGGAAAACTTGAGCGTGTATAACCCCCCAAAGTCAATACTTTGTAGAGCCACCTTTTGCAGCAATTACAGCTGCAAGTCTCTTAGGGTATGTCTCTATAAGCTTGGCGCATCTAGCCACTGGGATTTTTGCCCATTCTTCAAGGAAAAACTGCTCCAGCTCCTTCAAGTTGGATGGGTTCCACTGGTGTACAGCAATCTTTAAGTCATACCACAGATAATCAATTGGATTGAGGTCTGGGCTTTGACTAGGCCTTTCCAAGACATTTAAATGTTTCTCCTTAAACCACTCGAGTGTTGCTTTAGCAGTATACTTAGGGTCATTGTCCTGCTGGAAGGTGAACCTCTGTCCCAGTCTCAAATCTCTGGAAGACTGAAACAGGTTTCCCTCAAGAATTTCCCTGTATTTAGTGCCATCCATCATTCCTTCAATTCTGATCAGTTTCCCAGTCCCTGCCGATGAAATGGTGTTCTCGGGGTTATGAGGTGTTGGGTTTGCGCCAGACATAGCGTTTTCCTTGATGGCCAAAAAGCTAAATTTTAGTCTCATCTGACCAGAGTACCTTCTTCCATATGTTTGGGGAGTCTCCCACATGCCTTTTGGTGAACACCAAATGTGTTTGCTTATTTTTTTCTTTAAGCAATGGCTTTTTTCTGGCCACTCTTCCGTAAAGCCCAGCTCTGTGGAGTGTATGGCTTAAAGTGGTCCTATGGACAGATACTCCAATCTCCGCTGTGGGGCTTTGCAGCTCCTTCAGGGTTATCTTTGGTCTCTTTGTTGCCTCTCTTATTAATGCCCTCCTTGCCTGGTCCATGAGTTTTGGTGGGCGGCCCTCTCTTGGCAGGTTTGTTGTGGTGCCATATTGTTACATTTTTTTAATAATGGATTTAATGGTGCTCCGTGGAATGTTCAAAGTTTCAGATTTTTTTTATAACCCAACCCTGATCTGTACTTCTCCACAACTTTGTCCCTGACCTGTTTCCTGACCTGTTTGGAGAGCTCCTTGGTCTTCATGGTGCCGCTTGCTTGGTGGTGCCCCTTGCTTAGTGATGTTTCAGACTCTGGGGCCTTTCAGAACAGGTGTATATATACTGAGATCATGTGACAGATCATGTGACACTTAGATTGCACACAGGTGGACTTTATTTAACTAAGTATGTGACTTCTGAAGGCAATTGGTTGCACCAGATCTTATTTAGGGGCTTCATAGCAAAGGGGGTGAGTACATATATATTTTTTGAAACAAGTAATTTTTTAAATTTCACTTCAACAATTTGGACTATTTTGTGTATGTCCATTACATGAAATCCAAATAAAAAATAAATTTAAATTAAAGGTTGTAATGCAACAAAATAGGAAAAAAGCCAATGGGGATGAATACTTTTGCAAGGCACTGTATGTGTTGCCCGTTTGATACACACCCCTAATTAGCACACAAACACATTTGATGGTGAAAACATGAGGTTGTTTATTTCTGACAAACCTGGCTCTCTGTCGTGATGACATTCAAATTGCCATAGATAAAATGAAATTGTGTTCATTGGTTTGCTGTGCAAAGCTGTCATCAAGGTAAAGGATGGCTACTTCGAAGAATCTAAAATATAAAATACATTTTGATTTGTTTAACACTTTTTTGGTTACTACATGATTCCATATGTGTTATTTCTATTATTCTACAATGTAGAAAATAGTAAAAAATAACGAAAAACCCTTGAATGAGTACTGTAGGTGTGTCCAAACTTTTGACTGGTACTTTAAATACATAATTTAAATTAGGACAAAAAAACTAAATGATTTGGACCTTTTGAAACTATAAAAACATTTTTAGGTCGAACTCCTCGTTAAGACCAAGAGGAGACAGTGTGTTGAGCCTGTGGATCCAGAAAGATTCCTCTCAATGTCCCCTCCCCTGTACCATTTCTATTCCAATGTACCTCAGAGAACTAATAGCATGTCCAGCTTGTACAAAATGAACAGCAAACAGGTTTTTTGATGGGCAGGCATAAACTACGGACAATGAACACAATTTAATGTTATCTATGGCAATTTTAATGCATAGAGATACCATGAGGAGGTCGTGCCATTGTCGTGCCATTCATCCGTCGCCATCACCTCATGTTTCAGCATGATAATGCACAACCCCATGTCATAAGGATCTGTACACAATTCTTGGAAGCTGTTAATGTCCCATTTCATCCATGGTCTGCATACTCACCAGACATGTCAACCATTGAGCTTGTTTGGGATGCCTGGATCGAAGTGTATGACAGTGTATTCCAGTTCCTGCCAATATACAGCAACTTCGCACAGCCATTGAAGAGGAGAAGAGCATCAGACCACAATCGACAGCCTTATCAACTCAATGCATGCGCATGAGGCAAATTGTGGTTACACCAGATACTGACTGGTTTTCTGATCCACAATCTACACACAATACCCCTACTTTCTAACTCATACTGAACTTACCACTTCAACTGCCTTCCTACAGTAGCTCCACCAATAAAGAACTATACAGACATGTATTGGTCCGGCCATTTACTCAATAGGAAACCCAAAATAAAAGGGCCGGTGGAATTAAGGCCTGAGTATTAGGATGCCTGCCAAATAGCACCCTAGTCCATATAGGGCCCTGGTCAAAAGTAGTGCACTATAAAAGAAATAGGCTGCCATTTGGGACATATCCATAGTAGTATTTCAGCCAGGTCCACTCTGCTGCCACCTCCAATCTCCTGATTTGTAACCTCAGCTCAGAACATCCATTGTAGCTGTCAGCAGAGCATTAGCTCAGAATTACTTTCCCATATAAAAGAAAACGCTGCAGTAGCCACAGCTATGTAGCTACCAACTTCACATAGGGGCACGTACACACAAGCACACACACATAGCACGTCTGGCAAGTCATCAGTAGTAGAGGTCCAGTAGTGGAGGTGGAGGGAGGGGGAAGGAATGGATTAGGCAGTGAGGGATGAGGGAGGGAGGAAGGAAGGAAGGAATGAATGAGGGAGGGGGAAGGAATGGATGAGGCAGGGAGGGAGGAATGGATGGATGAGGGAGGGAGGGAGGAAGGAAGGAAGGAATCAATGGATGAGGCAGGGATGGATGAGGGAGGGTGGAAGGAATAGATGAGGCAGGGAGGGATGAGGGAGGGAGGGAGGAAGGAATGGATTGGGGCAAGGAGGAAGGAATGGATGAGGCAGGGAGGGATGACGGAGCGAAGAGGGGTGGATGAGGGAGGGCAGGAGCAATGGATGAGGGAGGGAGGGATGAGTGAGGGAGGAAGGGTGGGAGGGAGGGAGGGAGGTAGGAATGGATAGATGAGGGAGGGAGGAGGGATGGATGAGTGAGGGAGGGATGAGGGAGGGAGGGATGAGGGAGGAAGGGAGGGATGAGGGAGGGAGGGATGGATAGATGAATAGATAGATGAGGGAGGGATGGATGGATGGATGGATGGATGAGGGAGGGAGGGAGGGATTGATAGATGAATGGATGGATGAAGGAAGGAGGGAGGAAGGGATGGATGAGGGAGGGAGGGATGAAGAGTGGGAGGGGTTTTAGTGATTAATAAGGCTGTAGTAGTAAAGTGATGATGATGGGACTCAAGGTTTGTTTAATCTTAAACAGCCTGTAGACTAGAGAAACAGAAACAGGCTCTCTTCTCTGCTATCCCTCCTAGGTTTATCTGTAGACTGGAGAAACAGAAAAAGGCTCTCTGCTCCACTTAGGTTTATCTGTGAAGCACAAGCTACAGCCAGGTCAGCACTTTAGAACACTGTTCGATGCTGCTGGATGTCCAGGGTTTAATATTCGTTTTTTTTGTATCCCCCCCCCTCTCTCTCTCTCTCTCCCCCTCTCTTGTTCTCTCTCTCTCTCTCTCTCTCTCTCTCTCTCTCTCTCTCTCTCTCACTCTCACTCTCACTCTCAATTCAATTCAATTCAATTCAATTAGCTTTATTGGCATGACGTAACAATGTACATATTGCCAAAGCTTACTTGGGATATTTACAATATGAAAATAATTACAATCTAAATTGTCAACCTGACTTCAGTAACAACAATAACCAAGGGTCAAAATAACCATACATTGGACAATAAGCATACAGTAGAGAACATATAAAGGTTGATTGGTCTGTCAGACACTGTCCCTCATCTTATGACAGGCAGCAATGTAGTGCGCTGCCAACCCACAGCCTTGAATAATAGTTTCAAATTTGGGGAAATGACACTCTAATTGTTTTATATTTTTGACATTTTGTCAGGAAAAGCAGCTCTGTCTCAGGTTCTGCTGTGGTGCAGTGGTTGCACAGCCTTTCCTCTACAGGGAGCCAGGTTTTCCTGTGTCTACCCTTCTCAATGGAAGGCTGTGCTCACTGAGCCTGTACTTTGTCAAGGTTTTTCTAAGGTTTTGATCAGTAACCATGGTCAAATAGTTAGCCACGGTGTACTGTCGATTTAGAGCCAGATAGCACTGCATTTTGTTTTGTGCTTGTGCTTGTGTTTCCCAATAAGCAATGTAGTTTTGTTTTGACTGTGTTGTAATTTGGTTTATTCTGATTGATTGGATGTTCTGGTCCTGAGGCTTCAGTGTGTTAGTAGAACAAGTTTGTGAAATCAGCCCCAGGACCAGCTGGATGAGGGGACTATTTTCTTTTCACTCTCTCTCTCTCTCTCTCTCTCTCTCTCTCTCTCTCTCTCTCTCTCTCCCCCCTCTCTCCC
>QNTS01003980.1:47672-58071 GCA_003317085.1 Hucho hucho
TTAACCTCTTAAGGAGCAGCAAGGTGCGCTGGGGCGCTAGCGCCCCACTCCCGACACTACCAGGTGAAATGCAAGGCGCCAAATTCAAAATCCAAAAGTTGAATTATTAAACATGCATCAATATACAAGTGTTTCATAGTCATCAAAAGCTCTGCTTCTTGGCAATATCACAGCGTTGTCAGATTTCAAAAAGGCTTTACGGCGAAAGCACCACATTTGATTGTTTGAGGGTAGCACCTAACATATTTTTGCCATTACCATGAATTCATTAGCCTTCACGGTTCACACAAAACACATTTCACAGCGAAAACAAATCAATTACCTGTTGAAGAACTTCTGCTGATGGCTTCCCAAGTGTCCAACGAAGACAATCCATGGTTCTTTTGTTAGAAAAAGTAATGTATTATATCCATAATTCTCAGTTTGGTTCGCGCGTTATAATCAGAAACTACAGCCTCCACTCGTCCATTGAAATGTGAAGAGAACTCGTTCAACTTATACCTATAAACTTGTCCAAGAACAATCAAACATCATTTTAAATGTATCCTTAGGAACACTTTTATGTAGAAATAGCATAATATTTCAACCGGAATATAAACTGGGCTATAAGAAAGGAAAAAACCACAGAGCGCGCATGGCGAGAGCGCACGTCCTCTTCTATTGACATCTCTGGGGACACTTCCTGATTCCTCTTCTTCTCTGCTCTAATGCATCTAAAAAAAATCTGAACAGTGTCTCGAGACTGTTGACATCCAGAGGAAGCGATAGGTACTGCATTCATATGCCCTTATAAGGGCATTTTCATAAGGGAGGGGTTCCAAATGAGCAATGTGTCAAAACCACTTTTTCCACGACAGAAAGTTCACGGGGTTTCGCCTGCCATCTCCGTTCTGTTTTACTCACAGACAAATGGTTAACACTTTTGGAAAATTCAGAGTGTTTCCTATCCAATGGTACTAAATATGTGCATATCCTATTTTCTGGGCCTGAATGGGAGGCATTTTACTTTGGGCACGCCAGGGTCTCCAAAACCATCACCTCATGCACTGCTCCCTAAGAAGTTAACTCTCTCCACCTGCCCGTTACTCTCGGGGTGGAAACCCAAGGTAAGGCTGATCAAGACCCCCAGATGCTTCATAAACGCCCTCCAGACTCTCGAAGTGAACTGGGGACCCCGATCAGACACTATATCCTCTGGTACCCCGTAGTGCCGGAAGACGTGTGTAATTAAGGCCTCCGCAGTTTGTAGGGCCGTAGGGAGACCGGGCAGATGGAGGAGACGACAGGATCGTAGTGTTTCCCTGTGAAAGATCCATTAGAAAATCCACCGACAGGTGCGACCAGGGCCATTGTGGAACGGGTAAGGGATGTAATTTACCTTTGGGTAGGTGTCTCGGAGCCTTACACTGAGTGCACACCGAACAGGAGGAAACATAAACCCTCACGTCCTTTGCCAAGGTGGGCCACCAGTACTTCCCAGTCAGACAACGCACCGTCCGACCGATCCCCAGATGACCAGAGGAGGGTGACGTGTGGACCCAATTCATCAACTGATCACGGACAGCAAGCGGAACGTACTGACGCCCGACCGGTCACTGGAGGGGGGCGGGCTCAGTGCGCAATGCCTGCTCAATGTCCGCGTCCAGCTCCCACACGACCGGTGCTACCAGACAGGAGGCTGGGAGAATGGGAGTCTGATCCATGGGCCGCTCCTCTGTGTCTTACAGCCGGGACAGTGCGTCTGCCTTCCTATTTTGGGACCCTGGTCTGTAAGACAGGGTAAACACAAAACGAGTAAAGAACATGGCCCACCTTGCCTGACGAGGATTCAGTCTCCTCGCTGCCCGGATGTACTCCAGGTTGCGGTGGTCAGTCCAGATGAGAAAAGGGTGTTTAGCCCCCTCAAGCCAATGTCTCCACGCCTTCAGAGCTTTAACCACAGCCAACAACTCCCGGTCCCCCACATCATAGTTCCTCTCCGCTGGGCTGAGCTTCTTAGAGAAGAACGCACAGGGGCGAAGCTTCGGTGGCGTGCCCGAGCGCTGAGATAGCACGGCTCCTATCCCAGCCTCGGACGCGTCCACCTCTACTATGAACGGCAAGGAGGGATCCGGATGTGCCAGCACGGGAGCCGAAGTAAACAGAGCCTTTAGTTGGTCAAAAGCCCTGTCCGCCTCAGCTGACCACTGCAGACGCACAGGACCCCCCTTCAACAGTGAGGTAATGGGAGCAGCTACCTGGCCAAAACCCCGGATAAATCTCCGGTAGTAATTGGCAAACCCTAAAAACCGCTGCACCTCTTTTACCGTGGTAGGAGTCGGCCAATTTAGCACGGCTGATTTGCGGTCATTCTCCATCTCCACCCTTGATGTGGAAATGCGATATCCTAGGAAGGAGACGGACTGCAGAAAGAACAGGCATTTCTCCGCCTTAACGTACAGGTCATGCTCCAACAGTCTGCCCAGCACCTTGCGCACCAAAGACACATGCTCGGAGCGTGTAGCAGAGTATATCAAAATGCCATCAATATACACCACTACACCCTGCCCGTGCAGGTCCCTGAAAATCTCGTCTATGAAGGATTGGAAGACTGATGGAGCATTCATTAACCCGTACGGCATGACAAGGTACTCATAGTGGCCTGAGGTGGTACTAAACGCCGTCTTCCACTCGTCTCCCTCCCGGATACGCACCAGATTGTACACGCTCCTGAGATGCAATGCATGGACTCCGTGCATGGACTCTGTTGCGGTAGAAATAAGAGGTAGCGGGTAACTGTACCTCACCGTGATTTTATTAAGACCTCGATAGTCAATGCACGTGTGCAAACCCCCATCCCTCTTTTTCACAAAAAAGAAACTCGAGGAGACAGGTGAAATAGAGGACCGAATGTACCCCTGGCGCAGGGATTCAGAGACATATGTCTCCATAGCCGCTGTCTCCGCTTGCGACAGGGGATACACGTGACTCCTAGGAAATGCAGCGTCTACCTGGAGATTTATCGCACAATCCCCCCGTCGATGAGGTGGTAATTGAGTCGCCTTCTTCTTACAGAAGGCGAGAGCCAAATCGGCATATTCTGGAGGGATGTGCACGGTGGAGACCTGGTCTGGACTTTCCACCGTGGTAGCACCAACGGAAACTCCTAAACACCTCCCCGAGCACTCTCGCGACCACCCCTTAAGAGCCTTCTGTTGCCATGAAATGATGGGGTCATGATGAGCCAAACAGGGAAGACCTAGTACCACGGGAAACGCAGGAGAGTCAATAAGAAAGAGACTGATTTTCTCCTGGTGACCTCCCTGCGTCACCATGGCCAAGGAGATGGTGGCCTCCCTGATTAGCCCGGACCCTAATGGTCGACTATCCAGAGCGTGTACCGGGAAAGGTCTAACCACAGGAATAATGGGGATTCTCAAACTAATGGCGAACGCTCTGTTGATAAAATTCCCAGCCGCGCCTGAATCGACGAGCGCCTTATGCTGGGAAAGCGGGGAGAACTCAGGAAAACAAACAGATACAAACAGGTGAACAACAGATGACTCTGGATGAGTGTGGTGCAGACTCACCTGGGGTGATGCCAGAGTGCCCTGCCTGTTGCCTCGACTCCCAGAGGAACCAACCCGACACCGACCGGCAGTGTGACCTCTGCGGCCACAGATAGTGCACGTGTTAGTCCCTCCTCCAGCCTCCCTAAGAGCAGCCCCTCCCAGCTCCATGGGCACCGGAGCGGGGGAGCTGGAAGATGGAACGGACAGAGCCCTCTCTGGACATCCGCGGGTGACCAGCAGGTTATCCAACCGGATGGACAAATCCACCAGTTGGTCAAACGTGATGGTGGCATCCCTGCAGGCCAACTCCCGTCGAATGTCCTCACGCAGGCTGCATCGGTAGTGGTCGATGAGAGCTCTGTCGTTCCATCCTGCTCCGGCGGCCAGGGTCCGGAATTCCAGGGCGAACTCCTGGGCGCTCCTCGTCCCCTGCTCCAGGTAGAAGAGACATTCAACCGCCGCTCTACCCTCAGGAGGGTGGTCGAAGACTGTCCGGAAGCGGCGATCACCTTCACCAATCACCGTTCTCAAAACGTGTCGTTGCACATCTCACACTACAAGAGCATTGCACATCTCAACATCTCACACTACAAGAGCATTGCACATCTCAACATCTCCCACTACAAGAGCATTGCACATCTCAACATCTCACACTACAAGAGCATTGCACATCTCAACATCTCACACTACAAGAGCATTGCACATCTCAACATCTCCCACTACAAGAGCATTGCACATCTCAACATCTCACACTACAAGAGCATTGCAGATTTTGTGATGACAAAATCAAAAAACTTGTCTGGGACAATTAAAACCGGAGCCAAAATTGTGTTGTGCACTTTTAAGTCACACAGCACCGGGGCTGTTGTCAAACAGAGATCACGTCCCAAATGGCTCCCTATGGGCCCTGGTCAATTCACTAAATAGGGAATAGGGTGCCGTTTTGGATGCAGACAGAGATGACTGCTGCCTGGTGGTGTAGGGAACACATCATCTTTGATTCCTCTGCAGGTAAATGTATGCAGAATTGAACCAGGCGGGTCAAAACAATGGGGGACAGGATGTTACAAAAGGATCCTCTTTTCTTTCTCTTTATATTAACCTAGCGCTATGAAAACCACCTGTCTTCTCTTCTCCTGTCTTCTCTTCTCCTTGCTATCTGCAATGTCACTGGTTTTATTTTATTCAAATAAATCTTCTGGCAGTGTAATGCTCCTCTACCCTTGCTACAGCTGAAGTACTCAATTCGCTACAGGTTATTTCCTCTTGGATGGCTCCAAAGGGAAGGATAGAGGATGAAGGTGGAGGGTAGTTCAATACATTATGTTTTCTTTACCTTTCATCACCTAGCCCAGCTATCATATGCTGTGATGCGTCTTATCTACATCTTCCAGACACCCTATGGCTGGATGGCACTGGAGTCATATTTATATGTGTTATATCACCATCATCCCATTCACTTACCCCATCACCATTACGTATCCAACCAACCAACACAACACCATGGCAACCATGGGCGCTATGGCAACCACTTCAGGTTCTAATTAGGGGACCAGTGTTTGATCTGAGAAGGAGCTGGTAGTTGGATATGGAGAGCCTGATCTAATTCTAGATCTCTGTGTGCTTGAGGCTGTTGCTTATTGTCTGTTTTTTTTGTCCGTCAAATGGATGTTCATGTGATGTGTACTGTATCTATGCATGCTCAGATGGGTCTGAGGAGGTTAGATAGAACATGTAGGAATCAAGAAAACTAGAATAAGATCCATCTATCACATTGCTTAACCCATATGTACAGTATACTTCTATTGACACTTTCCTATGGTTATTTAGCATACAACCTTTCCACAACTTTCTGGGAGTGGTGTAGGATAGTTGCTTGGCTTTGGAACATTCTCAGAACATTTTCAGGCAGTTGACAAAATAGCTGAATTTTTTGGTATTTCATTACTTGTAACAAAACGTTTCCTAAAAGTTCAAACATGTACATTTAATACATTTTTTTGTAATGTTCTAGGAACATTCTCCAACTTTCACATTGGGAATGTTCTGAAATAGTTCAGATAATGTTATGAAACAACATTCTACTGTGGGAATTTCAGTACTTCAGAACAACGTTTCCTGCAGGTTTCCTCGTGGTTCTTTTTAAAGTAATGTTCTCAAATTGATCCGAGAACGTTAAAGGGAAAGTTTTCCACTAGACCCTATTTGGGGTGTTTTTCCAGTCTCCCTACATAATTATGAGTGATGAGAGGGTGTATCAGACATAATTATGCACTATAGCTGTATTTTGTTTTATTTTGCGCTGGGAGAGTTCAGCCAATGACGTCATTGGTTGATTGAGCCTGCTGACTGATCTATGAGATGTCTCATTCTAGAAGACCATGCTGCTACAGGAGGAATACAGACAGTACACAATGGTTACCCATGAATGTCTAATAGCGTTTGTCTTTCTCTCACAGACAAAACCGCTTGGATACAAAGAAGTTGATGACTCTCAAGAGGAGATGTGAAAGGTCCATAACAAACTCCCCTTGTATCAAAGTGAATCTGAACACCTCACTGTACAACCCTAACACACCATAGGCAAGCATTCCCTGTAGTATTGTAGTATTTATTATAAGCGTTAGTAGTATTTTTTTTCTTCTACTGTATATATGTCATACATTGACATAACTGTCCTGCGTCTCCAGAGCAAATAAACCTTGTCTTGAATACAAGCCAGGTCTACTTATGTGCTACACTGACAGACTAATCTACTGTTTTATTGAAGCATGTTTACTTGCCAACTAATTTGTTTACATGATACACCGACTCCCTGCATCATTTGTTTTAGCATTAAGACCGAATCTAGTTTATCCAAATTAATTTAATGATACACCAACTCCCTGCATCATTTGTTTTAGCATTACGACTGAAGCTACTTTATCCAAATACATTTAATGATACACCAACTCCCTGCATCATTTGTTTACATGATACACCAACTCCCTGCATCATTTGTTTACATGATACACCAACTCCCTGCATCATTTCTTTACATGATACACCAACTCCCTGCATCATTTGTTTTAGCATTAAGACCGAGCTAGTTTATCCAAATTCATTTAATGATACACCAACTCCCTGCATCATTTGTTTACATGATACACCAACTCCCTGCATCATTTGTTTACATGATACACCAACTCCCTGCATCATTTTTTTACATGATACACCAACTCCCTGCATCATTTGTTTACATGATACACCAACTCCCTGCATCATTTGTTTACATGATACACCAACTCCCTGCATCATTTGTTTTAGCATTAAGACCGAAGATAGTTAATCCAAATACATTTAATGAAAATCACAATGAATTGATGAAGAAGTTGAAGTCAAAACTATTGGTTTCTGATCCAGCTGGAATCATTTAGTTACTTGTCAGAACACTTGTGATGTAAACATAGTTATATACATACTCTATTTACTAAAGCTAGCTAAAATCTATACCACAATGCAGTTTTGAGCATACTAGGCGTTCTATAGTATATAATACTACAAATTCTAATCTGGTTTGGTTTATGGACTTTTGGAATTAGCTGTGTCCATGTCTTCTACAAAGGATAGAAAAGGATGCCAGATATTATCAAATGTAATTGCAGATCCCCTAACAGAGTAGCATATTTTCCTATAGATCAAGTTCATATTCCCTTTGATATAAGGGTTCAGTTTAAAACTAGAATCTAGAAGGGAGGTAGGTGGGCGTGATGGGAAGTGACTAGAGTATGAAGATACCTACAATTGCGTAGTTTTGTGTCTAAAGAAATGGGATCTTGGAATATTCAACTTTTTGTACCAACTGTTCAGAATATTCAAAATTCATATCAATGTACAAGTCGTTCAGTGAGGAGATTCCTTTTCCAGACCAGATATGAAATGCCCGGTCTAATAATGATGGACAGAATGTTTGGTTCTTTAATAACGTGGCAGAAGTTGACAATTCACTGAGAAATTCACCAATTGCCTGAACTGTTTCCAGATTTTTAGAGAATGTTTCACAATAGGGTTTTTAGTGTATTTGAAACAGGCTAATGGGAAGTTTAGAGCAGAGTAAGGCAGCTAAGGAGGTGGGACCACAGGATGAAATCTCCAATGTCAACCATCACTGAAAACCAGGGATTTCAGTGAAAGTTTTAAGGAAGTTATAAAACAAATCTCAAAATAACCAATAATTTATGTTCTCAGAACGTTAATAAATCCTCCCAGGAAAACTTTCGGTGAACCATAATAAAACGTTCTCAGAACTTCCCTGCTCCCTAAACATGTACATTCCCAGAACAGGCGAAATGTTCACTTCTGTTCTAAAAATAAATACATAAAGGGTTTTCCAGTCAGGAAACGTATGGCTTCATTCCCAGAAACAATGGGAAACCAAAAACGTACGTTCCCACAACTCCCAAGGAACCAAATGTGCTCGTTGGATATACTGTAGTGTGTACTTGACTTCATAAGCCATTCTTACCACCTGTTTGCGATCTAGGAATAGTGAGCACATTTTTGAGGTAGATGCATGCACCCAGGAGACAAGGAGAAGTATTGAATAATTAAGTCTAGGGGTCAGAAAATATAAAAAATTGTCTTTCCCCTAGGAGGTTTTCAGTTGACGTTCCCACCAGTGATTTTCTTCTGTCTAACCCTGAACAAATTGGGAGCACAAAACACCCGCATCTACATTCTGGAAAACAAAAACACATTCTGTGACCTGTCTGGTGTTCTCGAGGCTGTGGCAGTCTGGTATCACATAAGAAGATAATGGAAGAAATAAAAAAACAAGGCATAGAGACTAGCAGACGTGCCTCAACATGCTTCAGCCCAGCTTGAACAAAACAACAGGGCAAAGGTGCTCCTCTGTTGGGGATGGTGATATAGTGACATCTACACTGAACAAAATTGTAAACACAACATGTAAAGTGCTGGTCCCATGTTTCATGAGCTGAAGTAAAAGATAACCAGAAATGTTCCATAGAGAGATAATTTTGTTTATTAACTATTTCACTTGCTTTGGCAATGTAAACATATGTTTCCCATGCCAATAAAGCCCCTTAAATTGAAAAATGTAATTGAGAGAGAGAACAGGGTTGGTGCTATGTGAAATGGGAACACAAACACATTGATAGTCAGGCTGTGTCTGGTGTCCTTGTAAGGGGTGGTCTGGTAGTCTGTTACCCAGTTCCCTTGGCCTCTCCTCTCCTGTCCTACCGTGTCCTCTCCTGGCCTCTGCAGCTTGTTGTTTTATTGTTATGCTCTGAGAGAGCGAGAGAGAGAGAGAGAGAGCATGCTCATGCAAAATGCATCTCAACTCAACTCTGTTGTATTCATGTGTGCTTATTTAATGTTGTCGTAGTAACTTGCTGTGGTTGGGTTGGTGTCAACAGAAAATTAAACCCTGGATATCCGCAGCATCGAAAAGTGTTCTAAAGTGCTGACCTGGCTGTAGCTTGTGCTTCACAGATAAACCTAAGTGGAGCAGAGAGCCTGTTTCTGTTTCTCCAGTCTACAGGCTGTTTAAGATTAAACCAACCTCTTCAGCCTTGTGTTCTCTGCCAGACGGACGCAGTGAGAAGAAACTGAGAGACAACCGCGGACAGAATCTACAGATGTAGCCAAAATTATTAGTCAGTTGTACAACCGAATGCCTTCAACTGAAATGTGTCTTCTGCATTTAACCCAACCCCTCTGCATCAGAGAGGTGCGGGGGGCTGCCTTAATCGACATCCACGGCGCCCGGGGAATAGTGGATTAACTGCCTTGTTCAGGGGCAGAACAACAGATTTTTACCTTGTCAGCTCAGGGATTCGAACTTGCAACCCTCCGGTTACAAGTCCAATGGTCTAACCACTAGGCTACCTGTCGTAGGGGTTGATACATTTTTTTTGTAAGGAAAATAAAGTCTTGACATTTTTTATGACAAATTACAAACTTCAGGAGCCTTTTTAAACCTCAAATAACCTACAAGTTTAACCTTTCTCCTTCAACAGAGTGATCAAAGATCCTACATCTGTATCAGTGTCATCTTAAGCTGTGTGTGTGTGTGTGTGTGTGTGTGTGTGTGTGTGTGTGTGTGTGTGTGGCATGTGTGCGTTTTTCAGAAAAGTTCACACATTATGCTTAATTTAGATGAGTCTGGTATAGAGAGTTTAATCCTCTCCTATCAGAAGGATGTCATAGTTCTTCAATAATGTCCCAAAATGCCCTGTTTTAAGACAGGTGTGTAGACATGGCAGATGAACAGAATAACAGGGACAATGAGGAGAGAGAGTAGATCTGAGTCTCCCTTGAGGAGAGGTGACACTACTTTTACCTGGATTAGAGAAGAGACATGGGGTTCAGAGAAGAGTCAGTCTGGAGGACAGAAGAAGAAGAAGAATTGAGGGAACAGTGTATGTTCACTGCCGTGAAACATGAGTTCAAACTGAGTAGAATGGGTCACTATTTAACTTATCTAGACCTAAATAATTTACTGTAGATGTGAAATGGGGTTATCTCTAGTGTGCCTTACCTTTACTCATTACCCTGAGAGAGAGCTGGTGGGAATCGGTTTCCTATTAGGTCGGTTAAAATGAGCTGAGGGGCCATCTATGTCTGTCTGTCTATCTGTCTGGGGCCTTGTCTTAGCTTGGTGTCGTTTGGCAGGGTCAGGAGTTTCCCCTGACCAGGAACTAACTATGGCCCAGAGTTGTTCCTCATCATGGGAACTGACTAAATATGATGATTGGATCCTGGGCGTATTAGAGATACAGTAGCTGCAGTATGATTGGATCCTGGGCGTATTAGAGATACAGTAGCTGCGGTGTGATTGGATCCTG
>QNTS01003980.1:58341-70086 GCA_003317085.1 Hucho hucho
GCGTATTAGAGATACAGTAGCTGCAGTATGATTGGATCCTGGGCGTAGTAGAGCTACTGTAGCTGCAGTATGATTGGATCCTGGGCGTAGTAGAGCTACTGTAGCTGCAGTATGATTGGATCCTGGGCGTAGTAGAGCTACTGTAGCTGCAGTCGATCATCTCTTCCACTTTAAGGGTAGAGACCTTAAGAGTGGACTATTATCCACAATTACTGTGTGTGTGTGTGTGTGTTTTGTGTGTGTGTGGTGTGTGTGTGTGTCGATGGTGACGACATTGTGATATGACAGACAATGTATAGCCTATTTCAACTTGAATGGCAGCACACATTAAAGAGCTGACCGGGCAGCCTCAACAAGGCCATGCCTAGTGCCTTTTTTTTATAGCGGACACTACGGTGTCAAATTCTGTTGCAATATGTAACTTTTTTGCCAATCCGACCAAATTCACATAGAAACGTGAGTTATAGATCTGTCATTCTCATTGTAGTCAAGTCTAAGAAGTGGTAGATCTGTTCTATGTGCACTGTTTTTATGCTTCCCTTTCTTAAGTTTAGTTTTTTGTGTCTTTTGTTTTTGTTTTTGAACATCAGCTTCAAACAGCTGAAAAAACTATATTTTTAGTTATAATAAAATATATTTCCGAGTTTTAGATGGTACAATGATTCTCTATACCAGATGTTTCAATCTCATTCCACCGAGCAGGGATGCAGACTAGTCACCTTGCGGCGAAATTCGCCGTTTTGAATCCAAAATAGGTGACCTACGTGATTTGTGTAGATCCGATGAGAACGCGACTGAAGAGAGAAGAGACAACCAATTTACTAGTTACAGCATCAGCGCTCTGGAAAGACACCGGGAGAGTGGAAAGACAGTTTGCCAGTTACAGCAGCGTGCCCCCGGAATAATAACGAAGAGGTAGGTGAGAAGCCTGACCACAGAAACGGAGGTGAGAAGGTGATGAAGCGTACTTCATGGGCTGTAACCCAAAAAACGACTGGCATTTGGAAAGTTTGAGTTGGATCGAATTCTCCGTTAGCTAGCCAGAGAAAAAATTAGCAACATTAGCTAGCTAACGTTACAATATCAGATACGCTAACATAACCTAACCAATTCGCTATAGTATTAACTGGTATAGGACTCCTTGCCGTTATAACTCGTTAGTTGCTTACTGGACCCTGGCAATCTGTGTGAAATGTTAACTAGCTAACAAACAAACTACTATCTGTGAACTGATGTTTCCCCTCTAAAGTATGTGGTTAATTTTCAGAATGAGAATTGGGTGAAAAGTGGATTCAGGGATGAAGTGTAGCTGGAGCTGGGCCTGGTTTAAGCTGGATGCCACCATAGAGGTGAAAGGAACACCACACACTTTCCCTCTTTCTCACTTTTTCAATACAGTGGATAAAAAGGGGTATGCCAGGTGTACTCTCTGCCTGAAATAGATCTATTATGCCAAAAAGGGTATCATGCTCTGCTGGCACATTGTAGAACAGATGTCCACAGGCAGAAAGTGTAGAATGTAATAACGTGCAGTGTAGCCCAAATATATTGCTTTTGTTGTGTTGAACTTGACATTAACACTTTTGTGTGAATGAGGGGGGATTATAAAATATTTTACTCAGTGAACATTATTTTTGAACACGTAACTTTGTGCACTTGACCGATGTCTACTATAGTGGCCACTATAATAGAGCAAAAATAGAATGCATGTTTGTTTCATTCTATTTCTACT
Organism: Hucho hucho; assembly: GCA_003317085.1. Taxonomy (NCBI): domain Eukaryota; kingdom Metazoa; phylum Chordata; class Actinopteri; order Salmoniformes; family Salmonidae; genus Hucho; species Hucho hucho. Next base: position 60,074 of record QNTS01003980.1, read on the forward strand.
TTAAGATGTTTTTTCCCAAGTGCAATATATAGATGCATGTGGTCACAAGCGTTCTATTATAAAGGCTGTCATGGCTAACTGCAATATTAGTGGATTGTTTTTTCTCATTTGCAGTAAAGTCTAGGCAACAAATAACATTGGATTGCTTTCCTTACATTTATGTTAGCTGTGAGTTAGGTTCACATGAACCACTTTTTATTTTACACACAGAGACTGATCATGTAGATCATATTCTTTGTTGTTTAAATAGTTAAAACCTGCATTTCCCCCCAGCAGGGATTTATTGCATGTTTCCGTGCAAAAAAAGTGTCACCTTTTTGGGCCCTCATCAGTTTGCATCCCTGACGGAGGGCAGAGTGTCTGCAAGTCTTCGTTCCACCCTCACCAATTAGTAACGAACTCCACACACCTGGTTGTCTAAGTCTTAATTGAATGAAAAATTGAATGAAAAAAAACGCAGACACTCGGCCCTCTGTGGAATGGGTTTGACACCCCTGCCCTACACTATACTTGCTTTTTTTGTCATATAAACTGAAATTGGGCAAACTATTAGAATTTCAACAACCACAAAATGTCAGAGCGATTTCTGCAAAGTGCATTTTTAAAAGCCTAATTTTGTATTTTTTGTCCATTTTATATGAATATGACTTCAGTTCCTATAAAACAATGAATTTATCCAACAGAGTTTTAAGTTGTTTTTGAATAACCTAGAAACATGATAGGCGAAAGGTAATAATGAGAGAGGTAGAACAATCAATAGCAAGATAGAAATATCGAACAAGTAGTTTGATCAAACCTTACAGCTGAGTAAGGCTTAGTGTGAAAGAAAATATGCATGCATCCCTTCTCCTTTCCATTGTGAACCAAACGGGCAAAAGCCAAATCCTGCTAATTAAAATAGCTTATCAAAAGCATTAAGTTATGAAGAGAATTTCCCAAATAGGCTATTCTAATAAAGTGTTTGATGTCCTAAAGTTGTAGCTTTCAAATGGGAACAATTGTGGAAGTCAGAGTCTATTGACAATTCTGTATCACAGCTTTATTTTTGAATGACAAATATTACAAACAAGAAGAGAAATTGAGCCAACAATATCAAGGTGGAAAAATCAAATGAGAAGTCAAAAGAAAACTTACAGCAGAGCAAAGCGTATTAAAGAATGTGTAGAGTAGGCCTTTTTTAAAAGTCTATTATTAGCAATGAATACAGATGTAGGATCTTCATTTGTTCACTCTTTTGTTGCCCAGAATAGTCCTGCACATTAGGAAATGCAAACTTATAGTGTATTTGAGTTTTAAAAAAGGCTTCTGAAGTTTGTCATTTCCACTTTGACATTTCAGACCTGATTTTCCCTAACGAAAAATATATCAACCCCTACAAAATTATCCAGTAATGTAATCCACATAATATTCCCATTTCCTGCTGGAGCAAACTGTGTTTACATTATTTTGGGGGGTTGGCCAATAGGGGGCGATGCTATGTTTTATGAGTACGTAATCACGATAGGACAAAGGTTGACACCGCCCAGCCCTACTCTACACTCTACACCCAGCCAGGTCACTCAAGATCCACTGCAACATTTGACGTATGTCCAGGTAAGCAGGATGTCGGGAGATAACTTCAAAACCGGCCACCTGGGGCAACTGTGAGCGCTATAACAATCCAGTAGGCTTGGGTTTTGCTAGGGGTGTTGTGGACAGGGATTGTGGATGGGCGTAAGCTTCCGGCTCCGAGGCTCACGTGTTCAACCCCAATGCTAGGCACCCTATCCCAAACCTTAACTCTTAACTATTCAGAATTAATGCCTAAACTACCTTCGAAATTTGACATTTATTGAAAAACTTTAGATTCTGCAGTGAAAGCTTGTTGCAGCCAGGTCACTCAGCCGCGTGTTCAATCCCAGCACACTCATTTTGTTTTATCCTATCCCAAAACATTTATTGGAACAGTACATTATATTATTTATTTATTTAACCAGGCAAGTCAGTTTAGAACAAATTCTTATTTACAATTACAGCCTACCAGGGAAGAGTGAGTGCACTGCCTTGTTCAGGGGCAGAACAACAGTTTTTGACATTGTCAGCTCTGGGATTCAATCCAGCAACCTTTCGGTTACTAGCCCAACGCTCTAACCACCAGGCTACCTGCCACCCCAATGCATGAATAATGCATGAATTCCTTTTCTCAAACGCCTGGAGACCAGTGTGGGATTTGTAAGCTACAGCTCTCCTACTATTTGGTTGCATACAGTACAGTCGTGGCCAAAAGTTTTGAGAATGACACAAATATCAATTTCCACAAAGTTTGCTGCTTCAATGTCTTTAGATATTTTTGTCAGATGTTACTATGGAAAACTGAAGTATAATTACAAGCATTTCATAAGTGTCAAAGGCTATTATTGACAATTACATGAAGTTGATGCAAAGAGTCAAAATTTGCAGTGTTGACCCTTCTTTTTCAAAACCTCTGCAATCCGCCCTGGCATGCTGTCAATTAACTTCTGGGCCACATCCTGACTGATGGCAGCCCATTCTTGCATAATAAATGCTTGGAGTTTGTCAGAATTTGTGGGTTTTTGTTTGTCCACCCGCCTCTTGAGGATTGACCACACGTTCTCAATGGGATTAAGGTCTGGGAAGTTTCCTGGCCATGGACCCAAAATATCGATGTTTTGTTCCCCGAGCCACTTAGTTATCACTTTTGCCTTATGGAAAGGTGCTCCATCATGCTGGAAAAGGCATTGTTTGTCACCAAACTGTTCCTGGATGGTTGGGAGAAGTTGCTGTCGGAGGATGTGTTGGTACCATTCTTTATTCATGGCTGTGTTCTTAGGCAAAATTGTGAGTGAGCCCACTCCCTTGGCTGAGAAGCAACCCCACACATGAATGGTCTCAGGATGCTTTACTGTTGGCATGACACAGGACTGATGGTAGCGCTCACCTTGTCTTCTCCGGACAAGCTTTTTTCCGGATGCCCCAAACAATCGGAAAGGGGATTCATCAGAGAAAATGACTTTACCCCAGTCCTCAGCAGTCCAATCCCTGTACCTTTTGCAGAATATCAGTCTGTCCCTGATGTTTTTCCTGGAGAGAAGTGGCTTCTTTGCTGCCCTTCTTGACACCAGGCCATCCTCCAAAAGTCTTTGCCTCACTGTGCGTGCAGATGCACTCACACCTGCCTGCTGCCATTCCTGAGCAAGCTCTGTACTGGTGGTGCCCCGATCCCGCAGCTGAATCAACTTTAGGAGACGGTCCTGGCGCTTGCTGGACTTTCTTGGGCGCCCTGAAACCTTCTTCACAACAATTGAACTGCTCTCCTTGAAGTTCTTGATGATCCGATAAATGGTTGATTTAGGTGCAATCTTACTGGCAGCAATATCCTTGCCTGTGAAGCCCTTTTTGTGCAAAGCAATAATGACGGCACGTATTTCCTTGCAGGTAACCATGGTTGACAGAGGAAGAACAATGATTCCAAGCACCACCCTCCTTTTGAAGCTTCCAGTCTGTTATTCGAAACTCAGTCAGCATGACAGAGTGATCTCCAACCTTGTCCTCATCAACACTCACACCTGTGTTAACGAGAGAATCACTGACATGATGTCAGCTGGTCCTTATGTGGCAGGGATGAATTGCAGTGGAAATGTTTTTGGGGGATTCAGTTCATTTGCATGGCAAAGAAGGACTTTGCAATTAATTGCAATTCATCTGATGACTCTTCATGACATTCTGGAGTATATGCAAATTGCCATCATACAAACTGAGGCAGCAGACTTTGGGAAAATTAATATTTGTGTCATTCTCAAAACCTTTGGCCACGACTGTATATTTGTTTGTATAGGGTTCAATCACCTCACTGGTTTGCATTGGGTTCAAAGGTTAACTGGAACACTAGAATTCTAAACCATTATAGTGATACCTGATTATGAATGTGCATTGGCTATGGGTGTGCATTAGAGAGAGGAGGAGAGGTGGCAAGAGAGGGAAAGAGAGAAGAGGCAAGAAAGAGGGCTTGCAGATACTTTCATCATAACAAAGATTTTCTCCTTCATTCCCCCTCGGTTAATTAATAAACTTTTCTCTTTTATGTCTCTCTTGTTCTCTTCTAAGCACTTCTCTCTTCTTTCTCTGTCTCCCAGCCAGCCAGTCAGCCAGCCGGATGGTCAGTCAGCCAGCCAGTCAGGACAGTAGATGATGACACAAAGGGACCTCATCATAAAAAACACTGTTTTTTATGGGTTAATTTTGCCAATCTTTTTTAGATGAGGTCTTAGTCATTTTAACTATAATATCATTAAGTCTTAGTCACATTTTTTGTCATTTGAATAATGATTTAGTCTAGATATTGTCAAGATGACAAAAACAGTCCGCCATTTCAGTCAGCCAAATACCCTTTCTTTTTAGTCATATTTTAGTCACATTACATTTGTATTGCCTCAATAACCTATGCATAACGTCCTTTTGCAGCAGGTAGCCTAGCGGTTAAAAGGGTTGGGCCAGTATCCAAAAGGTTGCTGGTTTGAATCCCCAAGCAGACTAGGTGAAAAATATGTTGATGTGCCCTTGAGCAAGGCACTTAACCCTAATTGTTCCTGGATAAGAGCGTCTGCTAAATGGTTGAAATGTAAACATTTATTGAGTGATTTTCTTTCCAAAAGGCAGAAGAACACATTACTCTGCAGCAGATTAAAGTTAGAACTTTTTGATTTGATCGCGTCCATGCCGTGTCTAAAAAACAATTAAAAAAAAAAGTGCTTTAAACTATAATAGACTACTGAGATGGTAGGCTATTCAAGAAATATGTTGTTTAATCAAACATTTCCAAGCAGGAATGCAAATTTCAAGATATTTTGATGTGCAACCTAATCCAGTGATTGTCATGAATTGTGAGTTGAGAATTAGACAATTGTTGTTATGCTCTACTGTTAAAACAGTGCTCCAGACATTTATGTTAAAGCAGTGCTCCAGACGTTTATGTTAAAGCAGTGCTCCAGACGTTTATGTTAAAGCAGTGCTCCAGACATGTATGTTAAAGCAGTGCTCCAGACATGTATGTTAAAGTAATGCTCCAGACGTTTATGTTAAAGCAGTGCTCCAGACGTTTATGTTAAAGCAGTGCTCCAGACATATATGTTAAAGTAATGCTCCAGACGTTTATGTTAAAGTAGTGCTCCAGATGTTTATGTTAAAGCAGTTCACCAGACACCTCGTGCGCTGCTCCCAAAGAAGTTAAAGTAGTGCTCCAGACGTTTATGTTAAAGCAGTGCTCCAGACGTTTATGTTAACTTCTTTGGGAGCAGCGCACGAGGTGACGGTTTTGGAGAGCCTTGTGTGCGCAAAGTAAAATGCCTCCCATTCAGGCCCAGAAAATAGGATATGCACATATTTAGTACCATTGGATAGGAAACACTCTGAAGTTTCTAAAAGTGTTAACAGTTTGTCAGTGAGTATAACAGAACGGATATGGCAGGCAAAAACCCGAGACATTTCTGTCCTGGAAAAAGTGGTTTTGACACATTGCCTCATTTGGAACCCCTCCCTTATGAAAATGCCCATATAAGGGCATATGAATGCAGTACCTATTGCTTCCTCTGGATGTCAACAGTCTCGAGAAAGTGTTTTGATTCTTCTTAGCTGCTTTTAGATTGTAGAAGAAGATGAATAAGGAAGTGGCCCCACAGATGTCAATAGAAGAAAATGCACGTTCACGGCTGGCGCGCTCTGTGGTTTTTTCCTTTGTTATCGCCCAGTTTATATTCCGGTTGAAATATTATACAACATATACATAAAAGTGTTCCTAAGGATACATTTACAATTATGTTTGATTGTTCTTGGACAAGTTTATAGGTATAAGTTGAACGAGTTCTCTTCACGTTTCAATGGAGGAGTCGACGCTGTATTTTCTCATTATAATGCGCCAACCAAACAGAGATTTATGGATATAATACATTACTTTTTCTAACAAAAGAACCATGGATTGTCTTCGTTGGACACTTGGGAAGCCCTCAGCAGAAGTTCTTCAAAAGGTAATTGATTTGTTTTCGCTGTGAAATGTGTTATGTGTGAACCGTGAAGGCTTATGAATTTATGGTAATGGTAAAAATATGTGGGGTGCTATCCACAAACAATCAAATATGGTGCTTTCGCCGTAAAGCCTTTTTGAAATCTGACAACGCTGTGATATTGCCAAGAAGCAGAGCTTTTGATGACTATGCAACACTTGTATATTAATGCATGTTTAATAATTCAACTTTTGGATTTTGAATTTGGCGCCTTGCATTTCACCTGGTAGAGCCCCACCGCTCCCTAAGAAGTTAAAGCAGTGCTCCAGACGTTTATGTTAAATTAGTACTCCAGACGTTTATGTTAAAGCAGTGCTCCAGACGTTTATGTCAAATTAGTACTCCAGATGTTTATGTTAAAGTAGTACTCCAGCCGTTTATGTTAAAGTAGTGCTCCAGACGTTTATGTTATCTTCTTAGGGAGCGGCTGCCGAGGAGACGGTTTTGGAGAGTCTGGCGTGCCCAAAGTAAAATGCCTCCCACTCAGGCCCAGAAAATAGGATATGCACATAATTAGTACTATTGGATAGGAAACACTCTGAAATTTCTAAAAGTGTTAAAATAATGTATGTGAGTATAACAGAAGTGATATAGCAGGCGAAAACCCGAGGAAAATCCATATGGATTTGCTGTTTTTTTTGTAAATGACCATTTTCTCCTTGTGCCTGTTAATTTCTCTGTTTTGTAGGACTGAGACTGCAGTACCTATGGTTTCCACAGGATGTCAACAGTCTTTAGACAAGGTTTCAAAACAATAGGGCTAAAGGGAACCTAATAGAAGAAGATTTACTGAAGGAAGTGGAAATGAGAAATACTTTTTCCGTTCACGAGAACGAGAGCTCGCCTCACTTTATTTTCCTTTCTTATCAGTCAGGCTACAATCCGGTTGAAATATTATAGTAAATATACATAAAATGATACCTAAGGAAACATTAAAAATTATGTTTGATTTGTTTGGAGAAATATGATAGGTATAATTTGAACGCGTTCTCTTCACGGTTCTATGGGTGACTCAACGGTGGATTTTATGAACATAACGCGCCAACCAAACGGAGATTTATGGATATAATAAATTACTTTTTCTAACAAAAGAAGCATGGATTGTCTTCGTTGGACACTTGGGAAGCCCTCAGCATAAGTTCATCACAAGGTAAAGGATTTTATATTAGCGATTTTATGCGTTTTGTGAGACCCGCGTTGGTTATGGATTTATGCTAATGCATAAAATATGAGAGGGGCTATCCTCAAACAATCAAATGTTGTGCTTTCGCCATAAAGCCTTTTTGAAATCTGACAACACTGTGATATTGCCAAGAAACAGAGCTTTTGATGACTATGCAACACTTGTATATTGATGAATGTTTAATAATTCAACTTTTGGATTTTGAATTTGGCGCCTCACATTTCACCGGGTAGTGCTCCAGACTTTTATGTTATTAAAGTAGTGCTCCAGACGTTTATGTTAAAGTAGTGCTCCAGACGTTTATGTTAAAGTAGTACTCCAGACGTTTATGTTAAAGTAGTACTCCAGACGTTTATGTTAAAGCGGGGCTCCAGACGTTTATGAATTGTTGTTAAATGGAGATGAATTTGCGTTTTCATGTGCACTAACACCATAGGTTCATTTGTTTTGGTGATTATTCACAACATAAGGAAGTGAAAACTCAAAACACAGATCGCTAACAGTAAATATAATACTCACTGCTAGTAGTCATGTAGTAATCTAACAGTAAATATAATACCCACTGCTAGTAGTCATGTAGTAATCTAACAGTAAATATAATGCCCACTGCTAGTAGTCATGTAGTAATCTAACAGTAAATATAATACTCACTGCTAGTAGTCATGTAGTAATCTAACAGTAAATATAATACCCACTGCTAGTAGTCATGTATTAATCTACCAGTAAATGTAATGTCCTACCAAAACCTGCTACATTATGCACTCACAATGGCCGATGCGCAATTGCGCATTTCGCACTCTTCCTATCTGAAAGCCATATCAAATATCTTGGTTGTAATATAGTTGCTATTGAGCTCAATATTAAGAGGTGACAAATAAAAAGCTTCCAAAGCTTCCAAAGCTATGTATTTCCCCTAATTGGATTTTGAGTTCATTCAGATGCCTTTTATCTCTCTCCCAGAGCACTGGACAGCCACTTTTATTACAGGAACTGGACAGACACTTTTATTACAGGAACTGGACAGACACTTTTATTACAGGAACTGGACAGCCACTTTTATTACAGGAACTGGACAGACCCTTTTATTACAGGAACTGGACAACCACTTTTATTACAGGAACTGGACAGCCACTTTTATTACAGGAACTGTACAGCCACTTTTATTACAGGAACTGGACAGCCACTTTTATTACCAGGAACTGGACAGCCACTTTTATTACAGGAACTGGACAGACGCTTTTATTACAGGAACTGGACAGACGCTTTTATTACAGGAACTGGACAGACCCTTTTATTACAGGAACTGGACAGCCACTTTTATTACAGGAACTGGACAGACATTTTATTACAGGAACTGGACAGCCACTTTTATTACCAGGAACTGGACAGCCACTTTTATTACAGGAACTGGACAGACATTTTATTACAGGAACTGGACAGCCACTTTTATTACAGGAACTGGACAGCCACTTTTATTACAGGAACTGGACAGCCACTTTTATTACCAGGAACTGGACAGCCACTTTTATTACCAGGAACTGGACAGCCACTTTATTACAGGAACTGGACAGCCACTTTTATTACAGGAACTGGACAGCCACTTTTATTACAGGAACTCAACAGCCACTTTTATTACAGGAATCATGAGGATAATGCACTTTGCTGTTTGACCAAATCATGGTTTTAGCCGCCCAAAAATAGTATAATTTTTGTTTTTGAGTGAGGTGACCATGTAATGAATGTTCATCTTGCACGCGACCAATTACATATTTCACTCACACAGCCGCTGGGAAGCATTATCTATCTGTAATTAGCCTACCTGAGCGTATGTATTGTGATGCTGAGCTTTCAGATGTCTCTTGAGGTCAGTAGTGTGGGCTCCTGAGTGGCGCAGCGGTCTAAGACACTACATCTCAGTGCAAGAGGCGTTGCTATAGTACCTGTTTTGAATCCAGGCTGTATCACGTGATTGAGAGTCCCATAGGGACTCAGCGTCGTTTGGGTTTGGCCGGAGTAGGCCGTCATTGTAAATAAGAATTTGTTCTTAACTGACTTTGGTGCAAATGCTGTCATCTTCTGTGGAAGTGTTGCATTCGGTCTTGTTTGAATCCACATGATAATTAAAGTGTCTCCCTGTTTTCTACTGGGATCTTTTACCACTGGGAGAGTAGTCATGGCATGTGCCTTATTTGCGTCATTGATTTATTTTGCTGCCAGATTGAAAATAACACTGAAAAGATCTCAATCTCTCCAAATGCTCTTGTGCAGTCCATTTACTATTCATTTACTAGTCCATTTACTAGCCATTTACTAGTCCATTTACTAGTCCATTTACTCGTCCAGTTACTAGCCAGTTACTAGTCCATTTACTAGTCCATTTACTAGTCCATTTACTAGCCAGTTACTAGTCCATTTACTAGTCCATTTACTAGTCCATTTACTAGTCCATTTACTAGCCAGTTACTAGTCCATTTACTAGTCCATTTACTAGCCAGTTACTAGTCCAGTTACTAGTCCAGTTACTAGTCCATTTACTAGTCATTTACTAGTCCATTTACTAGCCATTTACTAGTCCATTTACTAGTCCATTTACTAGTCCATTTACTAGCCAGTTACTAGTCCATTTACTAGTCAGATTTTCCATTTACTAGTCAGATTTTTGTTCATTTTGTCTTGTCTCGTTTTTGTCAACCCAAATGAAAAATGTTTTTTCGTTTAGTTATAGTTTTTTGGGGGTCTGTTTAGTCAGTTATCGTCTCGTCAATTGCTACTGA
>QNTS01003980.1:70098-80260 GCA_003317085.1 Hucho hucho
CCATTTACTAGTCCATTTACTAGCCAGTTACTAGTCCATTTACTAGTCCATTTACTAGCCAGTTACTAGTCCAGTTACTAGTCCAGTTACTAGTCCATTTACTAGTCATTTACTAGTCCATTTACTAGCCATTTACTAGTCCATTTACTAGTCCATTTACTAGTCCATTTACTAGCCAGTTACTAGTCCATTTACTAGCCATTTACTAGTCCATTTACTAGCCAGTTACTAGTCCATTTACTAGCCAGTTACTAGTCCAGTTACTAGTCCATTTACTAGTCCATTTACTAGCCAGTTACTAGTCCATTTACTAGTCAGATTTTCCATTTACTAGTCAGATTTTTGTTCATTTTGTCTTGTCTCGTTTTTGTCAACCCAAATGAAAAATGTTTTTTCGTTTAGTTATAGTTTTTTGGGGGTCTGTTTAGTCAGTTATCGTCTCGTCAATTGCTACTGAAAAATAGGTGTTTGACAAATATGTCTCACTATATTAATTAACACTGATCTGCACCACTGAAACTCAGCCACAGATCATATCTTGGGGAGACATCAAGATAAGAAGCAGCCTTCCACTGTCTGCTCTCAGAGCCAAGGCCCCAACACAATTACCAGTCTGGGGTGATAATACACGTCCTAGGGAGAAGTTATGGCTTTCACATTTGCACCTGGTTCTCTCTCTCGCTCTCGCTCTCGCTCTCGCTCTCGCTCTCGCTCTCTCTCTCCATCTCTCTATCTCTCTCGCTCTCTTTATCTCTCTCTATATATCTCTCTCGCTATCTCTCTTTCTTTCTCTCTAAATATCTCTTGCTATCTCTCTCTCTTTCTCTCTATCTCTCTCTCTCTATACAGTTGAAGTCAGAAGTTTACATACACCTTAGCCAAATACATTTAAACTCAGTTTTTCACAATTCCTGACATTTAATCCTAGTAAGAATTCCCTGTCTTAGGTCAGTTAGGATCACCACTTTATTTTAAGTATAATAATATAATAATAATGTTAGAGAGATTGATTTATTTCAGCTTTTATTTCTTTCATCATTTTCCCAGTGGGTCAGAAGTTTACATACACTCAATTAGTATTTGGTAGCATTGCATTTAAATTGTTTCACTTGGGTCAAAGTTTCGGGTAGCCTTCCACAAGCTTCCCACAATAAGTTGGGTGAATTTTGGCCCATTCCTCCTGACAGAGCTGATCTAACTGAGTCAGGTTTGTAGGCTTCCTAGCACCCACACGCTTTTTCAGTTCTGCCCACAAATTTTCTACAGTTCTATTTTTATTTCATCAGATCAGAGGTCAATTCTCCAAAAAGTATGATCTTTGTCCCCATGTGCAGTTGCAAACCGTAGTCTGGCTTTTTTATTGCAGTTTGTGAGCAGTGGCTTCTTCCTTGCTCAGTGGCCTTTCAGGTAATGTCGATATAGGACTCGTGTTACTGTGGATATAGATACTTTTGTACCTGTTTCCTCCAGCATCTACACACGGACCTTTGCTGTTGTTCTGGGATTAATTTGCACTTTTCGCCCCAAAGTATGTTCATCTATAGGAGACAGAACGCGTCCCCTTCCTGAGCGGTATGACGGCTGCGTGTTCCCATGGTGTTTATACTTGCGTACTATTGTTTGTACAGATGAACATGATACCTTCAGGTGTTTGGAAATTGCTCCCAAGGATGAACCAGAATGGTGGAGGTCTACAATTCTTTTCTGAGGTCTTGACTGATTTTCTTTTATTTTCCCATGACGTCAAGCAAAAAGGCACTGAGTTTGAAGGTAGGCCTTGAAATACATCCACAGGTACACCTCCAATTGACTCAAATGAAATTCCACAAATGTCCGCAATTATGTTGATATATTGAAGCAACATCTCAAGACATCAGTCAGGAAATTAAAACTTGGTCGTAAATGGACAATGACCCCAAGCATACTTCCAAAGTTGTGGCAAAATGGCTTGAGGACAACAAAGTCAAGGTATTGGAGTGGCCATCACAAAGCCCTGACCTCAATCCAATAGAACATTTGTGGGCAGAACTGAAAAAGCGTGTGCGAGCAAGGAGGCCTACAAACCTGACTCAGTTACACCAGCTCTGTCAGGAGGAATGGGCCAAAATTCACCCAACTTATTGTGGGAAGCTTGTGGAAGGCTACCTGAAACGTTTGACCAAAGTTAAACAATTTAAAGGCAATGCTACCAAATACTAATTGAGTGTATGTAAACTTCTGACCCACTGGGAATGTGATGAAATAAATAAAAGCTGAATTAAATTATTCTGTCTATTATTATTNCCATGAGTGAATCATGCTGCTACTATTCACTCATGCTGCCAAACTTGCACTAGTAAAACTGACTATCCTACCGATCCTTGACTTCGGCGATGTCATCTACAAAACAGCTTCCAATACTCTACTCAGCAAACTGGATGCAGTCTATCACAGTGCCATCCGCTTTGTCACCAAAGCCCCTTATACCACCCACCACTGCGACCTGTATGCTCTAGTCGGCTGGCCCTCGCTACATACTCGTCGCCAGACCCACTGGCTCCAGGTCATCTACAAGTCCCTGCTTGGTAAAGCCCCGCCTTATCTCAGCTCGCTGGTAACCATAGCAGCACCCACCGGTAGCACGCTCTCCAGCAGGTATATCTCACTGGTCACCCCCAAAGCCAATTCCTCTTTTGGCCGCCTCTCCTTCCAGTTCTCTGCTGCCAATGACTGCAACGAACTACAAAATTCACTGAAACTGGAGACACGTATCTCCCTCACTAGCTTTAAGCACCAGCTGTCAGATCACTGCACCTGTACATAGCCCAACCAACTACCTCATCCCATACCGTATTCATTTATTTATCTTGCTCCTTTGCACCCCAGTATTTTTACTTTGCACATTCATCTACTGCACATCTACCATTCCAGTGTTAAATTGCTATATTGTAATTACTTCACCACCATGGCCTATTTATTGCCTTACCTTCCTTATCTTACCTCATTTGCACACATTGTATATAGATTTGTTTTTCTATTGTATTATTGACTGTATGTTTGTTTACTCCATTGTGTAACTCTGTGTTGTTGTATGTGTCGACCTACTTTGCTTTATCTTGGCCACGTCGCAGTTGTAAATGAGAACTTGTTCTCAACTTGCCTACCTGGTTAAATAAAGGTGAAATACATTTTTTTTTATTTTTTTTTTATTTTTTAAATGTATTATGATGATTCACGTTCTTAAAATAAAGTGGTTATCCTAACTTTTTACCAGAATTAAATGTCAGGAATTGTGAAAGAGTTGCTCTCTCTCTCTTTCTCTTTATCTCTCTCGCTATCTCTCTCTCGCTATCTCTCTTTCTTTCTCTCTAAATGTCGCTCGCTATCTCACTCTCTGTCTCTCTCTCTGTCTCTCTGTCTGTCTCAGACAGACAGACAGACAGACAGACAGACAGACAGACAGACAGAGACAGACAGAGAGACAGACAGACAGTCTCTGTCTGTCTGTTTGTCTGTCTCTCTCTCTCTCTCTGTCTGTCTCTCTGTCTGTCTCTCTCGCTCTATTTTCTCTCTCTCTCTCTCTATATATATATCTCTCTCTCGCTATCTCTCTATATATATATCTCGCTATCTCTCTTTCTCTCTATCTCTCTCTCTTTATCTCTCCACTTCATCTGTTAATTTTCTTATTCTCCATTATTGGGAATGGGGGATGGGACCGTAGTAGAGGGTAGGGTTTATTTGAGGGAATTAAAAAATAAAACAGAGATGGACATCTGAGTACTGTTGTACTCAGCTCTTGTAGTCGAGAGAACTGTTAAGCATTCACCCAGGGCTTATTCAATATTATGGTTTGAGACCTGAATTATGATTGGCTGAAAGCCATGGTATATCAGACCGTATACTTCGGGCATGACAAAACATTTATTTTACTGCTCTAACTACATTGGGAACCAGTTTATAATAGCAATAAGGCTCCTCAGGGATTTGTGATATATGGCCAATATACCATGGCCAAGGGCTGTGTCCAGGCACTCTGCGTTGTCGTACGTAAGAACAGTCCTTAGCCGTGGTATATTGGCCATATACCACACTTCCTCTGGCCTTATTGCTTAAATTTTCCTTCCCACTGTCAGTGACTTTTATCTGTCTATTTCTACATTCTCTAATCTACATTTTATCTCTCTATTTCGACATTCTCTCATCTACATTTTATCTGTCTATTTCTACATTCTCTCATCTACATTTTATCTGTCTATTTCTACATTCTCTCATCTACATTTTATGTCTTTTTCTACATTCTCTCATTGCATTTTATCTGTCTATTTCTACATTCTCTGATCTACATTTTATCTGTCTATTTATACATTTCCTCGGCTCAACAGCTCAACAACATTCCCTCCATCCTTCCGTATCGCTTCATCTTGAAAGAGATGCATGAGCAATAATTTTCTGTCTCTCTCTCTCTCTCTCTCACTCTCTCTCTTTTTCTATCTCCCCCTCTCTCTCTCTCTCTCTCTCTCTCTCTTTTCTCTCCATGGCCTCAATATTACAGGTGAAGCCTCTTCTACCTTCATTGTCCATCAGTGGGCTGGTTTGATATTCATATGGTGTCTGTCAAATTTTCACAAGTAGAGGAGGGGAGGAAGAGAGGGAGAAGCAGGTTGTAGGTCCTTCTCTCTCTACTCTTCCTGTCTTCCTCTCCTCCACATGGAAATCACACAGCCACCATTTGCTCTCTTCATTCCTCTCTCCCTCTCTTCCTCTCATTTCCATCTAACAGGCCCCTGGGCCCTGGCCCCTATCACCTCCTACTGTGCTGATCACCTCTTTCTCTCTCTCTGTCTCGCTCTCCGTTTGCTCGCCACTCACTCCTCATCTCCTCTCCTGGTGTGAGACACACACAAGCAGGCAGGCATGCACACACAGTTGCTTATGCTCTCTCACACACACACACACTGCTCGCCTCTCGCTCCTCTCCTGGTGTGAGACACGGGGCCATTCAATCATCAGCCATTCTAGTCAGGAAGAAAGGTCCAACCAGGAAAGTTTTCACTCAGGTCCAGTTGAACTGGTTGAGAGAGGGCCTTCATCCTTCCCTTCCTTTCTCTTGTATTTCTTGTCCTCATACTCAGCCACTTTTCTTTAGCGTAATGCAGGATAAAGCTCCATCCAGTTGCTGTCAGTTTGCTAGAATTTTCTGTCTACTCTGCTGACACTATTACTTCTTCCTTTGACAAGGTTCAATTGATTTGAATCTCTGGTCTTGACTACAAGCGGCTCCTTTGTCCAAATTGTATAACTTTAGTGAGGTTGGAAGTAATATGAACTTCAGAGAACAAAATACATTTTGAACAACAGCAGCACAGATCCAGAGCAACTTGTCTTGATCCAGCTTCATTGTGTGGATTTATGTCACTGTATTCTTTATGCAATACAGACCAGTTGTCTTGCCAGCCATTGTAATGCCAGTTTCTGTGTAATCAGTGATGTCTGTGCCTTGACATTTTCAAGTGGCATTATGGGCTGTATGTGTGTGTGTGTGTCTGTGTGTTTGTGTGTCTGTGTGTGTGTGTGTGTGTGTCAGGCGTGACCCAGATCATGATGATGAATACTAATACATCCTGTTTCCTGTCTAAAGATGTGGGTGGTCCCTCCCCATGGTGGAGATGAAAAGAGAGGAGAAAAGAGATGACAGGAGGGGAGTGGGGAGGAGAGGAGGAGAGGAGTGGGGAGGAGTGTGGAGGAGAGGAGTGGAGTGGGGAGGAGAGGAGTGAGGAGGACTGTGGAGGAGAGGAGTGGGGAGGAGTGGGGAGGAGAGGGGATGAGAGGAGTGGAGTGGGGAGGAGAGGAGAGCAGTGGGGAGAAGTGGGGAGGAGAGGAGTGGGAAGGAGATGAGAGGAGGGGAGAGGAGTGGAAAGGAAAGGAGAGGAGAGCCTCTGATCTCTCCTCTCCTCCTTCTCCTCTCCTCTCCTCTCCTGTTTAGTGTTGATTTAATCGTAGTCGTTTGATCCCAAGGCCTCTCAGTCGAATCAGACAGGACAGGCTGTGCTGCAGGTGGACGGGCGGTAAGGCGGTAGACAGGACAAGCTGATGTCAAGGGCGTGCGGGCTGACAACGCAGATGTCTGAAACATGTTAGCTATAGCTCGCCCCTGTGGCCACCTCCTTCCTCCCACACTAACCTTTTCACGCCAACTCTCCACTCGCTCTCTGGGCTCCAGTCACAGTGGGACACAATATCAAATGATTCATTTAATCTGGCTGTACAACACACACACACACACACACACACACACACACACACACACACACACACACACACACACACACACACACACACACACACACACACACACACACACACACATACACATGCCTGGGACAGATATCAACCACTGCTGCCACACTCTGCCACACTCACTCATTTTGACCAGAGATCTATGGACTCTAGTGCACTATATAGGGAATAGGGTACCATTTCTGACCTACATCAGCCCAGGGTGGAGAGGCTGCTGACTGCCTGCTAGATGAATCAAGAGGTTACCAGCCTGCCTAAGCCTCTCTTCATGTTCACACCTCATTACCAGCCTGGGAGAAAGACCTGACATGTTGTCATCTGTTGGCAAGAGCCACTTAGGAGGGGAGAGCAGAGAGAAGCTGTGGTCTGGCGGGGTACATGGATGTGAGGAGAGCCAGCAAGCCTTTCCTGCCTGCAAAAAAAAACATTTGGTATTCATCCTGGAGGGATGTGTGAGCCAGCAAAACCTCAAATGTTACACACGCCTCACACAGACACACGCAGACACACACACCTCACAAATGCAGTTATGCACAAACACACTTTGAACATATCACAACTTTTTACTTTTTAATTTAAAATAGATTTTGCACCTTTTAATTCAGACATCACTTATTTCTGAAGAAACCTAAGCAGTGCTATCGATGTCTCTTTTTAAACATACTTTCCCCAGGTGATTATCTCCTCTCTCTCACCTCACATTCATGTATTGTTTTTTCTTGGAAGTTAGAATGATAAGAACTGCTTATGTGATTAATTTAATCAATAGGAAGTTCTATCTGTGCTCAGCTCCTCAGAGTAACACATTGGGAATAATGTCTGATGTGTGCATTAGTATAGCATAAAAATATAAATTTACACTACCGTTAAAAAGTATGGGGTCACTTAGAAATGTCCTTGTTTTTGAAAGAAAAGCAATTTTTTTTGTCCATTAAAATAACATCAAATTGATCAGAAATACAGTGTAGACATTGGTAATGTTATAAATGACAATTTTTTATGGAATATCTACATAGGCGTACAGAGGCCCATTATCAGCAACCATCACTCCTGTGTTCCAATGGCACGTTGTTAGCTAATTCAAGTTGATCAATTTAAAAGTTGTTTTGTGTTTTGTAGTTATAAGAGGTGTCATCATTGGGACATTGCTGGTCAGATGTGGCTGGATTAGAAATATAGAAATATGGGCTTTGTGCCGAATGGAACCCTATTCCTATTACCTATGTAGTAGACTACAGGGCCCTGGTCTAAAGTAGTGCACTATATAGGGAATAGCCCTGGTCTAAAGTAGTGCACTATATAGGGAATAGGGTGCCATTTGGGACAAAGCCTTAACTATAATAGGAGCATTACTATTGATCTCCAACATGGTCTCTGTCTCATCTTTGGATCTCTTTCAGAGGCACCACTCTGCTGAAAACACAAATTTATCTGCTGAGAGGGAGGCTAAGGCCACGCATTCACAAAACGTCTCAGAGTTGGAGTACTGGATCAGGTCCCCCCCCCCCCAGCATAGCCTTTAATCACATTCGTTATCTAAAAAGGCCAAACTGATCCTAGATCAGCACTTCTAATCTGAGGTGCTGTTTGAATACGTGCCCTGGTTCCCCCTGTTAATTTTTTTTATTATTACCTTTATTTATCTAGGCAAGTCAGTTAAGAACAAATTCTTATTTACGGTGATGGCCTACCCCGGCGTCGCTGGGCCAATTGTGCCTTATGGGACTCTGAATCACGGCCAGATGTGATACAGCCCGGAATCAAAACCAGGGACCGGGGACTGTAGTGACGCCTTATGCACTGAGCCTGTGCCTGTGCCTTAGACCGCTGCATCACTCGACAATACAGCTACTGTTGTGGAATACAAGTACACTCTTAGAGGTTTTTAATTAGAATTCAAAAAACACAAAACTGATCCTAGATCAGCTTCTACACAGTGACTCTTTATGAAAACTGACCCAGTAACTCCCACTGACCCTTCTTCATCCTATTCAGTAAAATAGCAGACAAATGACTAAAGAACAGAAAAATTCACAACACTGAGTCTTGTATAGAACTAATATATGCAGACAGACTGTGTGTGGTGCCAGCTTTCACAGTTATTGGCTAATTATTTGCCATGGGAAATATTAGCATTTGTTCAGAGAGAGAGATCTTTGTCAGTTTGTTGCTAAGCTTACTTCAGGGAATCATCGTAGAAGGTGTTGTGTGTGTTCCCCTTGAAGAACTGTCTAATCTTCAACAATACAACTGTATCAATCTGTGCTTGGCTGGAAACCCATGTTTTTATTACTCAATATTCCCCAAACACCACATACTACAGAAATGACAGACAGGGAGGTAAGTGGCTGTGTGTGTGTGTATGTGTGTGTGTATGTGTGTATGTATGTGTGTGTGTGTTGAGCTTTAATAATGACTTGTCTCTGGTGCTGGCTGGTAATTGAAGCAACCTGTGATTGGGGTTGTGTGTGTGTGTGTGTGTGTGTGTGTGTGTGTGTGTGTGTGTGTGTGTGTGTGTGTGTGTGTGTGTGTGTGTGTGTGTGTGTGTGTGTGTGTGTGTGTGTGTGTGTGTGTGTGTGTGTGTGTGTGTGAGAGAGATTGGGGTTGAGATGGCTCTATCTCACTGAGTGTTGGGTAGACATGTCATCATCAGCTGCTGCTTTTAAGGAGATGACACTTCAAGACAAACACACACACCTAAAGAGGACACTTCAGAGATGCTATGAGAGCCTTATTTCATTCCGGTCCCAACGTCGGACACAGGCACTATATCAGAGTAGAGTGGACTTGAAGTCTTGTTATGCTGTGTGGTCTTCTTACCTGGTTTCTTCTCTGTTATTGCTGTCGTAATTCACTCTCTCTCTCTTTTTATCTCTCTCTCTTTTTTATCTCTCTCTTTTTATATCGCTCTCCTCCATCTAATAGCTTTCCTCATTACATTTTTTTCTGTGTTTTTTCTTGACTCTTGTAATGATATCATGTAAAAGTGGGATTATTATGTGACATCTATTATCATAGGACATCTATTATTATGGGACATCTATTATTATGGGACATCTATTATTATGGACATCTATTATTATGTTACATCTATTATTATGGAACATCTATTATTATGGACATCTATTATTATGGGACATATATTATTATGGGACATCTATTATCATGGGACATCTATTATTATGGACATCTATTATCATGTTACATCTATTATTATGGACATCTATTATTATGGGACATCTATCATCATGTTACATATATTATTATGGACATCTGTTATCATGGACATCTATTATTATGGGACATATATTATTATGGGACATCTATTATCATAGGACATCTATTATCATAGGACATCTTTTATGGGACATCTATTATCATAGGACATCTATTATTATGGGAGATATATTAATATGTTACATCTATTATTATGGGACATCTATTATTATGGGACATCTATTATTGTGGGACATCTATTATTATGGGACATCTATTATTATGGGACATCTATTATCATGAGACATATATTATCATGGGACCTATATTATTATGGGACATCTATTATCATGGGACCTATATTATTATGGGACATCTATTATCTTGGGACATCTATTATCATGGGACATCTATTATTATGGGACATATATTATGGGACATCTATTATCATGTTACATATATTATTATGGGACATCTATTATTATGGGACATATATTATTATGGACATCTATTATTATGGACATCTATTATCATGGGACATCTATTATTATGGGACATCTATTATCATGTTACATATATTATTATGGGACATCTATTATTATGGGACATCTATTATTGTGGGACATCTATTATTATGGGACATCTATTATTATGGGACATCTATTAT
>QNTS01003980.1:125411-135578 GCA_003317085.1 Hucho hucho
CTACAGTTGGGAGGCCTTGGACTGTCATCAAATCTACAGTTGGGAGGCCTTGGACTGTCATCAAATCTACAGTTGGGAGGCCTTGGACTGTCATCAACCCTACAGTTGGGGGGCCTTGTACTGTCATCAACTCTACAGTTGGGGGGTGTCGTGTCTTTGGCTATGCCGGATTAAGTGATATGCTATTCTATAAAATAATTTCTCTGTAATTAACATTACCTGATTAACTAACTAGAAAGTCAGGGCACCACGAAAGATTGTTTATAGAGCTGTTATCTTCTGAATAAACTCTTAAAAGATCTTGTAATCTTTTACATCAATGGCAGTCAATCAATAATCATCACCTTATTTCTGTCTCATCTGAACATCGTAGAATTCTTGGTTATCTTCACGAACCCTGGCTAACAAGTTGAATCAGCAATACAAAATTTGGTTTAATTATTTATTTTCTAAATACCTAAATAATCACACAGAATTACATATACACAGAATGGATCATACATGAAAACTCCCCTGCTGGACGGAACCGATATGATGGCTGGTTACACAAAGAGAGGGGGTTGGCTTGAATGAAAGCGTGGGAAGACTGGAGAACAAAGGGATTTGGGTTCTATCGGACCTTATGAAGCTATGCTATTGTAAATACAGAATCTTATGCATTCTAAATAACCACCCATTTGGAAAAGGAAAATGCAAGACATATTTACTCTGAGCTGTGCCTCAATAGGTTGGTTGTAGATGGAAGGCCGTGTTGCCCAACAGAGATCTTCCTGTCCTCTGTCGGATGCCTCTGGTGTTAGAACGGATACGTTGTAGTACCGTCATCGTGTGGTAGAACGGGTACGTGGTAGTACCCTGTCTTTCTAAAGAGATTGTCTGTTCTTTCCTAGCCCACGTTTGCGGCGGCTAGGAGGTATCACCTCTGGAGTGAATGAGAGTTCAAAGTTCATACCAAGTTGCCATACTTTTAAGCTTGTGCTATATTCTGGCTGGTATCGTCGAAATTCCTCATTCCAGCGTGTCAATCGTCATCTTCACGTCCTTGGAACACAAAATTATTAGCCCTTTTAACGTCGAGGACAGTCGTCCTCGCGTCCTCGGAACAGAACCTGAGAGACTTATCAATGAGCAATGTTAAGATGCCTACAAATATAGCAATCCAAAAATGTAACACAGTATTGGCCAACACAGGGAGTCCCAATTATCTGTTTATTGCATATTGGATACTGAATTAATATAATTGTATAATGTTATATTATGGTATAAATACATCTTCATTATGTTGTATAAGTAATGTGGCATATAACAGCAGTTTGGTTTCCAGTAGCTTTCGGTGTTTGATAGACTTTATTCTGTTTCTGACTGATTGCAAACTGCAGTGAGCCAGAGTTGTTAGGCTGTCTAGCTGGGAAGTGTGCCACTTTGCAAGTTCCACAGAAGGCCATATGAAAACCATCATTCATACAGTAACAAGCTGTAGAAAAACCTGAACTGAACTCAGCACACATATCACTGAATATACACACACACATTAGTTAAACTGTTATCTAGGATGAATGAACGTAAGTCTAGCTGTGAGTATCTGATCCTGCTAAATGTATGTCTGGATGTTGGCAAGTCTTTTAAAAAGGCATTTGACATCAAAGAGCGCTTTGGCAGTTGCTGTGACACTGGACGCTGCCACCCGTTTAGTGAGTCAGTGGCACAGGAGAGACAGAGGGAGGGGGGAGAGTGACAAAAGGTAGTGAGTGAGTGGGGGAGAAAGAGGGGGAGAAGGAGAGATGTGGTGCCATGTAATGCTTTTTGGATTGTCATAGAGTAACATTTCACCTAGTTTTCATGCATGTAGAAAAAACCCACCATGAACTTAATCTTACTAAACACACAGACCCTTATCTCTCTGAATCACAGTTTGGTACTTACTGGTAGATCAGACAGCTTAGGGAGAACTTTCTTATCGCTTGACTACATTTTAGCAAAAAAGCTGTGCAGACAGACTGACAGGCGTTTCTGTACTTAGTTTTACTTACAAAAACACTGAAATGGAACATATAACTCATTTGAATATGTAGAAAGGCTCATGGAGCTATGGTAAGCTACAGTGTCTTCAGAAATTATTCACACACCTTAACTTTTTACATTTTGTTGTGTTACAGCCTGAATTAAACATTTATTAAATTTAGATTTTGTGTCACTGGGCTACACACAATACCCCATAATGTCAAAGTGGAATTATGTTTGTTTTTTTTCTTCTTTTTACAAATTCATTAAACATTTAAAGCTGAAATGTAGTGAGTCAATAAGTATTCAACCCCTTTGTTATGGCAAGTCTAAATAAGTTCAGGAGTAAAAATGTGCTCAACAAGCCACATAATAAGTTGCAAATCAAGTAAAATTTGATTGGTCACATGCACATGGTTAGCAGATGTTAATGCGAGTGTAGTGAAATGCTTGTGCTTCTAGTTCCGACCATGCAGTAATATCTAACATCTAATCTAACATATTCACAACAAATACCTTATACACACAAATGTAAAGGGATGAATAAGAATATGTACATATAAATATATGGATGAGCGATGGCCGTGCGGCATAGGCAAGATGCAGTAGATGGTGTAGAACAGTATTTTTATTTGTTTAAATTTTATTTCACCTTTATTTAACCAGGTAGGCAAGTTGAGAACAAGTTCTCATTTACAACTGCGACCTGGCCAAGATAAAGCAAAGCAGTTCAACACATACAACAACACATAGTTACACATTGGAGTAAACAAACACACAGTCAATAATACAGTAGGAAAAAAAAACATCTATATACAATGTGTGCAAATGAGGTAGGATAAGGAACATAAGGCAATAAATAGGCCATGGTGGCGAAGTAATTACAGTATAGCAATTTAACACTGGAATGGTAAATGTGCAGTAGATGAATGTGCAAAGTAAAAATACTGCATGATGCTGCCACCACCATGCTTCACTGTGGGGATGTTATTCTTGGGGTGATGAGAGGTGTTGGGTTTGCGCCAGACATTTCATTTTCCTTGATGGCCAAAAAGCTCCATTTTAGTCTCATCTGACCAGAGTACCTTCTTCCATATGTTTAGAGAGTCTCCCACATGCCTTTTGGCGAACACCAAACGTGTTTGCTTATTTTTTTCTTTAAGCAGTGGCTTTTTTCTGGCCACTTTTCCGTAAAGCCCAGCTCTGTGGAGTGTACAGCTTAACGAACCTTTCAGAACAGGTGTATATATACTGAGATCATGTGACACTTAAATGAAGTCCCCCTGTGTGCAATCTAACTAATTATGCGACTTCTGAAGGTAATTGGTTGCACCAGATCTTATTTAGGGGCTTCTTAGCAAAGGGGGTGAATACATAAGCACGCACCACTTTTCCGATTTGAAATTTGACATTTTTTTTTTAAACAAGTAATTTGTTTTTCACTTCACCATTTCAGTTCACCAATTTGGACTATTTTGTGTATGTCCATTACATGAAATCCAAATAAAAATCCATTTAAATTACAGATTGTAACAAAATAGGTAAAACGACAAGGGGGATGAATACTTTTGCAAGGCACTGTATGTGTAAATGTATTTTGCAACCCTCGCACACGTGACGTGACCGGTGTGGTCAGCATGTTAGAGTGCTGCGCCACTTGGGCCTTTGTACAACGTGACCTGTCGGAAGTAGGCTACAGTAAGTACTACGTTAAGAGCAAAATTATTCTAACATTTCCACACCCTAATTGTAGTCTAAGTTTCTTATAGAATAAAAACCTTAGTGTAACAACAGTTTTAGTAAGTAATACTGACGAGTAGTAACAACAAAAGAACAACAAAATAAGTGTCAGTTAGAGAAACTGTAGCGCCCAAAAGTATAATCAGTGCTCTAACTCCCGCTGGCGCTGGTCTGGTGCATTGAAGAAGTGACACAGGGTACCGTACTAAACCACAAATGACGTCTAAGTCCCGCATCATTATCGCAAAACGTTTAGTTGAGCAACCACTGTAGTAGTGAATTAGGAAGGGAAAAATGCCTTGGAGCGGAGTATGGTCTTTGAGCTGTTGGCGAGGATATAGATCTGTGGAGGCTGGTGTCCCTTGAAATCGGAAGACAGGCCCTTTCCAGCCGTTATAATGACTTGTCCTCCTTCCGTCACCAGCTTCCACTGTTATCGATGCTCTTTGGTAGCAGTTGTAAAAAGGCCAGTCTGAATGAAGGTAATTATCATGAGCTCCACTCATTCTCTCTTCATGAGATTTGTCCAAATAATGACATTATGTACAGTATTAGAGTCTTCTACACACTTAGCTTTTAGCTGTAATGAATATTGAATTATAGGTTTAATGAATGTCATTTGACCCAATATTATGGCCATAGATCAGCAAATTAACCCTGATATATGTATCAAATTGCATTTTAAAACAGTTTCGATGTAATTGTAAAATTAGTCTCCGGTATGGTTTTTTGTTGCAAGAAATTGAATAGAAGATATTCTATTTGTTATTTTATTTATTTGTTCTACCAGTTATCAATATATTGTTCAATGTTTTAATCCCAGTGGTTATTCTGTGACTTTAGCCAGCAGCATACCACCCTGCCAGCAGCATACCACCCTGCAGGTAGCCTAGTGGTTAGAGCGTTGGGGCCAGTAACCGGAAGGTTGCTGGATCAAATTTCCGAGCTGACAAGGTAAAAATCTGTTGTTCTGCCCCTGAGCAAGGCAGTTAACCCACTGTTCCCCAGGTGTCGATGTCGATTAAGGCAGCCCCCCGCAGCTCTCTGATTCAGAGGGGTTGGGTTAAATGCGGAAGACACATTTCAGTTGAATACATTCAGTTGGACAACTGACTAGGTATCCCCTCTTTCCCATCCCACTGCTGGCTTGCCATTGAAGCTGAGCAGGGTTGGTACTAGATGGGAGACCAGATGCTGATGTAAGTGGTGTTGGAGGGCCAGTAGGAGGCACTCTTTCCTTTGGTCTCCCAAAAATATCCCAATGCCACAGGGCAGTGATTTGGGACATTGCCCTGTCTGATGGGACGTTAAATGGGTGTCCTGACTCTCTGTGGTTACTAAAGATCCCATGGCACTTATCGTAAGATTAGGGGTGTTAACGCTGGAGTCCTGGCTAAATTCCTAATCTGGCCCTCATTCTATCATGGCCATCTAATTATCGCCAGCTTCCAATTGGCTCATTCTGTCCCCTGTAACTATTCCCCAGGTCGTTACTGTGAATGAGAATGTGTTCTCTTACCTGGTAAAATAACTGAGCTAATATGCTTTCCTTTTTTTTGCTGTGGTATCGTTTTGGTATCGAGTATCGTTTTGGTATCGAGTATCGTTTCGGTATCGAGCATAGTGATAATAAACCTGGTATCGGTATCAAAGTTAAAAATCTTTTATCGTGTCAACACAAGTCAAAGTCCTTCACTTTTCTGTTATCTTTGTGTGTTTTGTACATTGGAGAATAGTACAGGGTTAAAAAGGAGAAACCACTCTTCCCCCTTTTGGATAGTGCTTCTCATGTTGGGGCTCCCGAGTGGTGCAACAGTCTAAGGCACTGCATCTCAGTACTAGTAGTGTCACTACAGACACCCTGGTTCAAATCCAGGATGTATCACAACCGGCCGTGATTGGGAGTCCCATAGGGCGGCGCACAATTGGCCCAGCGTTGTCAGGGTTAGAGGAGGGTTCGGCTGGGGTAGGCCGTCATTGTAAATAAGAATTTGTTCATAACTGACTTGCCTAGTTTAAATAAAGGTTAAATAAAAAATACAATTTAAATTGATAACTGAAACAAAACCTATACCACAGAGAGAGAAATCAAATCAAATCACATGTTATTGGTCACATACACATGGTTAGCAGATGTTAATCCGAGTGTAGTGAAATGCTTGTGCTTCTAGTTCTGACCGTGCAGTAATATCTAACAAGTAATCAAACAATTTCATAACAACTACCTCATACACACAGGTGTAAAGGAATGAATAAGAATATGCAACCCTCGCCCATCGCTCATCCATAAATATATGGATGAGTGATGGCCGAACGGCATAGGCAAGATGCAGTAGATGGTATAGAGTACAGTATATACATATGAGATGAGTAATGTAGGGCATGTAAACATTATATAAAGTGGCATTGTTTAAAGTGGCTAGTGATACATTTATTACAAGTTAGTGATGGCTGTTTAACAGGCCTTGAGATAGAAGCTGTTTTTCAGTCTCTCGGTCCCAGCTTTGATGCACCTGTACTGACCTCGCCTTCTGGATGATAGCAGGGTGAACAGGCAGTGGCTCGGGTGGTTGTTGTCCTTGATGATCTTTTTGGCCTTCCTGTGACATCGGGTGCTGTAGGTGTCCTGGGGGGCAGGTAGTTTTCCCCCGGTGATGCGTTGTGCAGACCTTACTACCCTCTGGAGAGCCTTACGGTTGTGGGTGGAGCGGTTGCCGTACCAGGCGGTGATACAGCCCGACAGGAAGCTCTCGATTGTGCATCTGTAAAAGTTTGTGAGTGTTTTTGGTGACAAAAACAGAGAGAGAGAGACATAGAGAGAGACATAGAGAGAGACATAGAGAGAGAGACATAGAGAGAGAGACTCAGCGAGAGAGAGACTCAGCGAGAGAGAGACTCAGCGAGAGAGAGACAGAGAGACATAGAGAGAGAGAGATACATAGTGAGAGAGAGAAAGAGAGAGACATAGAGAGAGAGACATAGAGAGAGAGACATAGAGAGAGAGAGACAGAGAGAGAGACTGAGCGAGAGAGAGACTGAGCGAGAGAGAGACTGAGCGAGAGAGAGACTGAGCGAGAGAGAGACAGAGCGAGAGAGAGACATAGAGAGAGAGAGACATAGAGAGAGAGACATAGAGAGAGACAGATAGAGGGACAAGGAGAGAGAGACAGAGAGAGAGAGAGAGACATAGCGAGAGAGAGACAGAGCGAGAGAGAGACAGAGCGAGAGAGAGACATAGAGAGAGAGAGACATAGAGAGAGACTGAGCGAGAGTGAGACAGAGAGACATAGAGAGAGAGACATAGTAGTGATCAGATATGCTGTTGGATGTTCACTAAGGTAACTACTCTCAGGGGACGGCAGGTATCCTGTCAGGTAGGAGTGTTGGGCCAGTTGCCGAATCGAATCCCCAAGCCGACAAGGTAAAAATCTGTGGTTTTGTCCTTGAGCAGGGCAATTAACCCCCAACAACAATTGCTCCCCAGGCGCTGATGACGTTCGTGTTGATAAAGGAATCCCCCCGCACATCTCTGATTCAGAGGGGTTGGGTTCAGTGCGGAAGACACATTTCAGTTGAATGCATTCAGTTGTACTTCTCTCATGCTCTTCTTTCGTAGTGGCAACAGTACAACACATGGGTGGGGTTCCCAAAGGCTATAATATTGTTATTTCTTTCCTGTATGGCTGCGAAAGAGCAACAATTCTATGATCCGTTTTTTCTATGTGAATAAACAAAATGTGTTAATTGAAGCACTTTGCTGTTCTACCAGTGATATACGAATACCTCTCTCTCTCTCTCTCTCTCTCTCTCTCTCTCTCTCNTCTCCACTATGTCTCAGATAGTAGACTAGAATAGTAGTAGAATCTAGTCTGTATGTGACCCCTCCCTCCACACCAGCAGTGGTTACTCAGCAGTGGTTACTGAGCAGTGGTTACCGAGCAGTGGTTACCCAGCAGTGGTTACCCAGCAGTGGTTACCCAGCAGTGGTTACCCAGCAGTGGTTACCCAGCAGTGGTTACCCAGCAGTGGTTACCCAGCAGTGGTTACCCAGCAGTGGTTACCCAGCAGTGGTTACTCAGCAGTGGTTACCCAGCAGTGGTTACCCAGCAGTGGTTACCCAGCAGTGGTTACTCAGCAGTCATACATCACTGACGTGATGCTGCCTGGACATGGAGCTATGGATTACACTGGGCTTCAGGACGTAGTGCTAACACTCTCACACACACGCACAGACTCTCACACACACACACATACACAGACTCACAAACACACAGACACACAGACACACACACACATAGAGTCAGTCCATTCCTGGTAAAGGAATGGACGGAGTGTGTTGTGTATTGGTAAGGCAGAAGGTGTCAATAATCTGATGTTTTCAAAACACTATTTGAGACTGGTAGAGTTGGGGTTTAGTTGTGTCGGGTGTCATATCTAATATTGTAAATAAGAATTAGTTCTTAACTGACTTGTTTAGTTAAATTAAAGGTTAAATAAATAAATAAACAATGACATCCTTCCTAAAGAACATCACAGTGACGTCCTTCCTAAAGAACATCACAGTGACGTCCTTCCTAAAGAACATCACAGTGACGTCCTTCCTAAAGAACATCACAGTGACGTCCTTCCTAAAGAACATCACAGTGACGTCCTTCCTAAAGAACATCACAGTGACTTCATTCCTAAAGAACATCACAGTGACATCATTCCTAAAGAACATCACAGTGACTTCATTCCTAAAGAACATCACAGTGACATCATTCCTAAAGAACATCACAGTGACATCATTCCCAAAGAACATCAGTGACATCATTCCTAAAGAACATCACAGTGACGTCCTTCCTAAAGAACATCATAGTGACAGTGACATCATTCCCAAAGAACATCAGTGACCTCATTCCCAAAGAACATCCGTGACATCCTTCCTAAAGAACATCACAGTTACATCCTTCCTAAAGAAACGTCAGTGACATCCTTCCTAAAGAACATCATAGTTACATCCTTCATAAAGGACATCACAGTGGCAGTGACATCCTTCCTAAAGAACATCACAGTGACATCCTTCCTAAAGAACACCAGTGACATCCTTCCTAAAGAACATCAGTGACATCCTTCCTAAAGAACATCAGTGACATCCTTCCTAAAGAACATCAGTGACATCGTTCCTAAAGAACATCACAGTGACATCATTCCTAAAGAACATCACAGTGACACATTTATATTTTTCCACTATGTGAAACACACTACGAGAGAAATCATGACCAATGGTGTTATAATCACATCATTACACACCTCCTAGCCTGTTAAACAACAGAGTCATGGTGTTATAACCTCCTAGCCTGTTAAACAACAGAGTCATGGTGTTATAACCTCTGAGCCTGTTAAACAACAGAGTCATGGTGTTATAACCTCTGAGCCTGTTAACTACTTAGGGAGCAGTGGGGCGCTAGCGCTAGCGCCCCACTCCCGACACTACCCGGTGAAATGCAAGGCGCCAAATTCAAAATCCAAAAGTTGAATTATTAAACATTCATCAATATACATCAATATAAATCTCTGTTTGGTTGGTGCGTTATGTTCAGAAAATCCAACGTCGAATCGCCCATTGAAACGTGAAGAGAACGCGTTCAAATATACCTATAAACTTTTCCTTAACAAATCAAATACCAGTTAAAATGCATCCTTAGCTATCCTTTTATGAATATTAGCGATAATATTTCACTCGGATGGTCACCTATACCTTATATAAGTAAAATAAAGTGGGTCGCGTCAGCCAGACTCGCGCCGGAGAAAACTTTTCAGGTCCCCATGCCATTTCCTCAGGGATCACTGGGGCGCTAACGCCCCACTCCCGACACTACCCGGTGAAATGTGAGGCGCCAAATTCAAAATCCAAAAGTTGAATTATTAAACATCCACCAATATACAAGTGTTCCATACTCATCAAAAGCTCTGTTTCTTGGCAATATCACAGCGTTGTCAGATTTCAAAAAGGCTTTACGGCAAAAGCACAACATTTGATTGTTTGAGGGTAGCACCTCATACTTTTCCCATAGCCATGAATTCATTAGCCAGCGTGGCACACACATAACACATTTCACAGCAAAAACAAATCAATTACCTGTTGAAGAACTTCTGCTGAGGTCTTCCTAAGTGTCCAACGAAGACAATCCATGGTTCTTTTGTTAGAAAAAGTCATGTATTTTATCCATAAATCTCCATTTGGTTCGCGCGTTATAATCAGAAACTACAGCGTCCACACCTCCATTGAAACGTGACTAGAACTCGTTCAACTTATACCTATAAACTTGTCCAAGAACAATCAAACATCATTTTAAATGTATCCTTAGGAACACTTTTACGTATATTTACTATAATAAATCAACCGGAATATAAACTGAGCTCTAAAGACGGTAAAAAACACAG
>QNTS01003980.1:137890-157384 GCA_003317085.1 Hucho hucho
CTCCTAGCCTGTTAAACAACAGAGTCATGGTGTTATAATCTCCTAGCCTGTTAAACAATAGAGTCATGGTGTTATAACCTCCTAACCTGTTAAACGACAGAGTCATGGTGTTATAACCTCCTAGCCTGTTAAACAACAGAGTCATGGTGTTATAACCTCATAGCCTGTTAAACGACAGAGTCATGGTGTTATAACCTCCTAGCCTGTTAAACAACAGAGTCATGGTGTTATAACCTCTGAGCCTGTTAAACAACAGAGTCATGGTGTTATAACCTCCTAGCATGTTAAACAACAGAGTCCCGCCCTTTCCCTGTACCTCAGAATGACAGCTAAAACACTAAAAGGACACACTACACGGACAGAACAACGCCAATCACAAAATAAACATTGTGCCCACCCAAAAGTTTGGTTGGTGCGTAAATCTTGCAAACCTAGATAATCAAAACAAGTTGCAGCAGGTTCTTTTTAAGTGCAGACCCATAACACCTTTTTGCTTATAGGGACAGAAAAAAAGCATGGCACAACAAACCCATCCTGTCTGTTCCAACACACACACACACACACATTACAAACCCTTCTGTCTGTGGCTGTTCCAACACACTGACAGTAACAGCAGGGAACAGGGACTCCTATTGAGTAGTGTTTCAACAGCGAGCTGTCGGTCTGTGTGTCTGTGTGTGTGTGTGTGCATGTCAAAGAAGTGGTTTGTGGTGATGCCAGGTATGCCAATTATCATGTCAATCTTCCTGGTGTAACCACGGTGATGTACATTGTTCACACAGTCAACAGAAGTGCTATAGCATTTCCTCAATCCATCAGACAGACAGGCACTGCAATTCCCCTCTACCAGACCAGCCCATGAAATATATTACACCTGACACAACTAAACCCCCACTCTACCAGACCAGACCATAATATATATATATTTTATTTTTATTTAACCTTTATTTAACTAGGAAAGTCAGTTAAGAACAAATTCTTATTTATAATGACGGCCTACCCCGGCCAAACCCGGACGGCGCTGGGCCTCCCAATCCCGCGGATGTGACTGTGATGTTCTTTAGGAAGGATGTCACTGTGATGTTCTTTAGGAAGACGTCACGGTGATGTTCTTTAGGAAGGACGTCACGGTGATGTTCTTTAGGAAGGACGTCACGGTGATGTTCTTTAGGAAGGACGTCACGGTGATGTTCTTTAGGAATGACGTCACGGTGATGTTCTTTAGGAAGGATGTCACAGTGTTTAATCATAATCCATATTTATTCAATTTATAGTTATATGCATACTTTCATCACTTTCAACGCCATGATCCGTTATTCTCAAGTAAGTAGTGTGAATGAGAGTATGTGATGTCATTTTGTCCCTCTATCTCTGATCACATGTGAGGAGTTTATTTGGGTGCTATGGGTTGGGCCCTCAAGACTCCTGGGTTCTGGGCCTGGGAGAACATGTGAGAGGGTGTTTCCGTGAGGAGCCCTTCTGTACTGCCATCCGTACAATGATTTGTTTGTTATTTTCAGTCTGAGCGCCATGCCAGAAGCTACATTAAATCTCCCTTTACTTTTCGCATGATAAAACGTGGTCCTGACTTTAATTTAATACGGCCCAGGCAACTGCCTGTCTGTGACACGTTCATTCATTTATTTATTCATTCATTTATTCATACAACAAGTTTGGTGTTTGCTTTTGATGTCAGATCTCATCTGGAATCTGATTTATGATTTCTCTTCATTTGATGAATGGCAGTAATTCTGTTGTATTTAGATAATGAGAAAATGAATTGTTTAATGCTTCCCTGAATGCACAGGTGTTGACTTTATGCTTCAATGGCCATTGAAGCTTAATTTAAATCTAATCAATGGCAATTGAAGGCAAAGCTTAATTTAAATCTAACCAATGGTAATTGAAGGCAAAGCTTAATTTAAATCTAACCAATGGTAATTGAAGGCAAAGCTTAATTTAAATCTAACCAATGGTAATTGAAGGCAAAGCTTAATTTAAATCTAATCATCAGTGTGTTGTTGTTATTTTTTTTTCAAATGCTGGGTTCAAAACAACCCAATTTGGGTCATTTGGTAACCCAGCGCTAGGAATAGGCATTTTAAATTATTTCACTATTTGGAAAATATCATACATTTTTGGAGGAGGGGCACTTGAGGAGGAGGTGCTGGTGTGTCTGACATGGAGGGAGAGAGAGAGAGAGAAAGTAGCAAAACTTGTTGCTTTGATAGGTTATCTGTCATACCATCTGGTAGTGTCTATCTTGACTGCATCAAATTGATGTAAAGAAGCTAGCCAGATACACTAGCCAGTTAAGTTAGTTAGCCAGCTAGCTAAGGTATCAGAGCTAATTGAGGCTCTTTTGCTGGGCTCACCGGTCCTTGTCTACTACAACTGTTCATATTAAAAAACAGCCTGTTGGTTGATCATTGTAGTCAACTCCTTTTCATTTTGCCAACTTAATCCCATAATAATTCCATTTTGCATTGATTAGAAATCTCCTACTTCACGTTGCTACACATGTAGCCTCTGACGGTAGTGCTGCTTTTAATAATAACTATCTACAGGCGTGAAATGTGGGTAGGCTACCAGTACTTTTTTTTTATAGGGCGCACTCACTTTTATTAAAATGTCTAATGTCATGGTCTATCCTTGTATGTAACAAGGTCACATAGATAATTGTATTTAATTTAAGACCAAGCCTTTTCATTAAAATGAGCCTATATTTTTTTGCAAATATTCTAATAACCATGCCCATGTCTACCCAGTGTAAATATTGAACAGAACACACACTGGGTTATTTTGACCCATCCAGTTGGTTTGCTTGAAGAACCCAACATGTTGTGATTACCCAACATGGGTTAATTTAACCATTAGTTGGCTATTTTTTTACTTTCCTACTGGGTTGACCTAGCAGCGGGGTCTTTTTGAATGTAATCCTTAGGTTATTTTCAGGAGGCATGGCATATTACGAGTGTGGGTTTCAGATAGATCCACCCGTGAGAGTAAATGTCATTCCTCAAATCAAATCAAAGTTTATTGGCCACCCGTGAGAGTAAATGTCATTCCTCAAATCAAATCAAATTTTATTGGTCACATACACATGTTTAGCAGATGTTATTGCGGGTGTTGCGAAATGTTTGCTGGTGTTCCTAGCTCCAACAGTGGAGTAGTATCTAACAATACACATCAATGCACACAAATCTAAAAGTAAAAGAATGGAATTAAGAAATATAGAAATATTAGGATGAGCAATGTCATAGTCCTGAGTGTGTGTATATGTATTAGAGGTCTACCGACTATGATTTTCCATCGCCGATACCGATTATGGAGGACCAAAAAAAGCCGATACCGATTAATCGGCCGATTTTTATAGATATATTTCTAATAATGACAACTACAATAATACTGAATTTGTCACGTCCATAGATAGCCCTTTAGGCTGCTCTATGGTGGTGTTGGTCAGGACGTGATCAGGGGTGTGTTTTGGTTCTATGTTGTTTAGTCCCCCACCTTGTTGTGGGATATTATACTTAGGTTTGTAGTTGTAGTTGTGTGTGTGTGTGTGTGTGTGTGTGTGTGTGTGTGTGTGCCATACCTGCGTTACGGTCGTTGTGTTCTTTCTTTTGTTTTGGTGAGTTGCATTTAAATAAATATGTTTCACTCAACCCTGCACGCTGCGCCTTGGTCCAATTCTGTCGACGATCGTGACAGAATTAACACTTTTATTTAACTTAATATAATACATAAATAAAATCTATTTAGTCTCAAATAAATAATGAAACATGTTCAATTTGGTTTAAATAATGCGAAAACAGTGTTGGAAAAGAAAGTCAAAGTGCAATATGTGCCATGTAAAAAAAATCTAATGTTTAAGGTACTTGCTCAGAACATGAGAACATATGAAAGCTGGTGGTTCCTTTTAACATGAGTCATCAATATTCCCAGTTAAGAAGTTTTAGGTTGTAGTTATTATAGGAATTAAAGGACTATTTCTCTCTATACCATTTGTATTTCATATACCTTTGACTATTGGATGTTCTTATAGGCACTATTGTATTGCCAGCCTAATTATAATATAATAAACACAGAAATACGAGCCTTAGGTCATTAATATGGTCAAATCCGGAAACTATAATTTCGAAAACAAAACGTTTATTCTTTCAGTGAAATACGGAACCACTACGTATTTTATCGAACCGGCGGCAACCGTAAGTTGTTACATTGCACAACCTTCAATGTTATGTCATAATTATGTAAAATTCAGGCAAATTAATTATGGTCTTTGTTAGGAAGAAATGGTCTTCACACAGTTCGCAACGAGCCAGGCGGCCCAAACTGCTGCATATACCCTGACTCTGCTTGCACTGAATGCAAGAGAAGTGACACAATTTCCCTAGTTAATATTGCCTGCTAACATGAATTTCTGGGCAGATGGCAGACAGAGTGTATGGCGTCGTATGTGCGAGCGGTTTGCTGATGTCAACGTTGTGAACATAGTGCCCCATGGTGGTGGTGGGGTTATGGTATGGGCAGGCATAAGCTACAGACAATTAACACAATTGCATTTAACAATGGCAATTTTAATGCAAAGAGATACCGTGATAAGATCCTGAGGCCCATTGTTGTGCCATTCACCCACTGCCATCACCTCATGTTTCAGCATGATAATTCACGGCCCCATGTGGCAAAGATCTGTACGCAATTCCTGGAAGCTGAAAATGTCCCAGTTCTTCCATGGCCTGCATACTCACCAGACATGTCACCCATTGAGCATGTTTGGGATGCTCTGGATCAACGTGTACAACAGCTTGTTTCAGTTCCTGCCAATATCCAGAAACAAAGCCATTGAAGAGGAGTGGGACAACATTCCACAGGCCACAATCAATAGCCTGATCAACTCTATGCCAAGGAGATGTGTCGTGCTGCATGAGGCAAATGGTGGTCACACCAGATACTGACTGGTTTTCTGATCCACTCCCTACCTTTTTTTTAAGGTATCTGTGACCAACAGATGCATATCTGTATACCCAGTCATATGAAATCCATTGATTAGTGCTTAATTTATTTATTTCAATTGACTGATTTCCTTATATGAGCTGTAACTCAGTAAAGTCTTTGAAATTGTTGCATGTTGCATTTATATTTTTGTTCAGTGTAATTATGTGTTTAGCATTTTACATATATATTTTGGTAATTTTGTCACTCATCCATAGCGACTTACAGTCAGTGCTACAAATTCCAGTAGATTATGAAAACAAATAACCAGGATTTACAGCTCTCAGCTTCAACTGTATTCAAAACCTATAACCTTTTAGCTGAATGTTTTGGAGCAATGTTTTAATTCAAGGTCCTTGATCTGAATATTATTAAACATGAATTCTAAATCGGAAACACAGACCAATCTTTTTATGTATTTCCCAAGGTGGTTGTGAAAGGTAATATTGATCCAGGATTAAATTTAGGATATAATTTGTAATATCTTAAATATTGGTGTATACATAAAAAGATTGGTCTGTGTGTCCGGTTGTCTAGTCAATTCTCTCTCTCTCTCTCTGTATGTCTCTCCCTCTCTGTCTGTCTGTCTTTCTGTCTCTCTCTCTCTCTCTCTCTGTCTCTAATTGAATTCAATTCAATTCAAGGGGCTTTATTGGCATGGGAAACATATGTTAACATTGCCAAAGTAAGTGAAGTAGATAATATACAAAAGTGAAATGAACAATAAAAATGAACAGTAACATTACTCACAGAAGTTCCAAAAGAATTAAGACATTTCAAATGTCATATTATATATATAAACAGTGTTGTAACGATGTGCAAATTGTTAAAGTACAAAAGGGAAAATAAATAAACATAAATATGGGTTGTATTTACAATGGTGTTTGTTCTTCACTGGTTGCCCTTTTCTTGTGGCAACAGGTCACAAATCTTGCTGCTGTGATGGCACACTGTGGTATTTCACCCAGCAGATATGGGAGTTTATCAAAATTGGGTTTGTTTTTGAATTCTTTGTGGATCTGTGTAATCTGATGGAAATATGTGTCTCTAATATCGTCATACATTTGGAAAGAGGTTAGGAAGTGCAGCTCAGTTTCCACCTCATTTTGTGGGCAGTGTACACATAGCCTGTCTTCTCTTGAGAGCCAGGTCTGCCTACGACAGCCTTTCTCAATAGCAAGGCTATGCTCACTGAGTCTCTACATAGTCAAAGCTTTCCTTAAGTTAGGGTCAGTCACAATGGTCAGGTATTCTGTCACTGTGTTCTCTATTTAGGGCCAAATAGCATGGACTCTCTATTTAGGGCCAAATAGCATGGACTCTCTATTTAGGGCCAAATAGCATGGTAGTTTGCTCTTTTTTTTTTGTTAATTCTTTTCAATGTGTCAAGTAATTATGTTTTTGTTTTGTCATGATTTGGTTGGGTCTAATTGTGTTTCTGTCCTGGGGCTCTGTGGGGTCTGTTTGTGTTTGTGAACAGAGCTCCAGGTCCTGCTTCCTTAGGGGGCTCTTCTCCAGGTTTATCTCTCTGTAGGGGATGGCTTTGTTATGGAAGGTTTGTGAATCGCTTTCTTTTAGGTGGTTGAAGAATTTAGCGGCTCTTTTCTGGATTTTGATAATTAGCGGGTATCGGCCTAATTCTGCTCTGCATGCATTATTTGGTGTTTTACGTTGTACATGGAGGATAATTTTTTGCAGAATTCTGCATGCAGTGTCTCAATTGTTTTTTTGTCCCATTTTATGAATTCTTGGTTGGTGAGCGGACCCCAGACCTCACAACCATAAAGGGCAATGGGTTCTATAACTGATTAAAATATGTTTAGCCAGATCCTAATTGGTATGTTGAATTTTATGCTCCTTTTGATGGAATAGAAGGCCCTTCGTGCCTTGTCTCTCAGATCGTTCACAGCTTTGTGGAAGTTACCTGTGGAGCCGATGTTTAGGCCAAGGTGTGTATAGTTTTTTGTGTGCTCTAGGGCAACGGTGTCTAGATAGAATTTGTATTTGTTGTCCTGGCAACTGGACCTTTTTTGGAACACCATTATTTTTGTCTTACTGAGATTTACTGTCAGGGCCGAGGTCTGACATAATCTGTGCAGAAGATCTAGGTGCTGCTGTAGGCCCTCCTTGGTTGGTGACAGAAGCACCAGATCATCAGCAAACAGTAGATATTTGACTTCAGATTCTACTAGGGTGAGGCTGGGTGCTGCAGGTTGTTCTAGTGCCCTTTCCAATTTGTTGATATATATGTTGAAGAGGGTGGGGCTTAAGCTGCATCCCTGTCTCACCCCACAGCCATGTGGGAAGAAATGTGTTGTTTGTGTACATGGATTTTATAATGTTGTATGTTTTTCCCCCAACACCACTTTCCATCAATTTGTATAGCAGACCCTCATGCCAAATTGAATTGTTTTAGTTTGTTTGTTTGTCAATTAGGGTGTGCAGGGTGAATACATGGTCTGTTGTACGATAATTTGATAAAAAGCCAATTTGACATTTGCTTAGTACATTGTTTTCACTGAGAAAATGTTAACCTCAGTCTGCTGTTAACCTCTCTGCGCACGGTGGGACGGTCACGTCCCACATCTACAACATCCGGTGAAATTGCAGAGGGCCAAATTCAAAAAATACTCATTTTAAACATTCATGAAAATACAAGTGTTGCACACCATTCAAAAGCTTAGAATCTTGTTAATCTAACAGCATTGTCAGATTTCAAAAAGGCTTTACGGTGAAAGCAGAACATTTGATTGTCTGAGGACAGCGCCCCGCACACATATTCAATTAGCATAATAACATAACCAGCAGAGGTGTCACAAAA
Source organism: Hucho hucho (assembly GCA_003317085.1). Taxonomy (NCBI): domain Eukaryota; kingdom Metazoa; phylum Chordata; class Actinopteri; order Salmoniformes; family Salmonidae; genus Hucho; species Hucho hucho. The sequence continues at coordinate 145,710 of QNTS01003980.1, forward strand.
CTAAAAAATAGCATAAAATAAATCACTTACCTTTGAAGATCTTTATCTGATGGCATACCCAAGTGTCCCGGTTACACAATAAAAGGTCCTTTTGTTCGATAAAGTCCCTCTTTATATCCATAAAGCTCTGTTTGGTTGGCGCGTTTTGTTCAGTAATCCACCTGCCCAAACGCGTTCATCCATGCAGACAAACAATATCCCAAAAGTACCGGTAAAGTTAGTCGAAACAAGTCAAAGAGCGTTTCTAACCAATAGTCAGATACCCTAAACTGAATATAAACAAAAATATTTCAGACGGAATATAGCCTGATGAATAGAAGAGAAAAAGAGCTGAGAGCGCACTGACTGTTACGCGCTAAATCCATAACAGTACACTTGACAAGACCTCAGGAAGAACTTCTCTAATTCCTTGGTTTTTCAAGATAAAAGCTTGAAACCTTTTTCTAAAGACTGTTGATATCTAGTGGAAGCCATAGGAACTGCAATCTGGGAGCTATTCCACCTATATAACCAATAGGCCTTCAACTGAAAACTGGTCACCTCAAAAAATCCCACTTCCTGGATGGATTTTGCTCGGGTTTTCGCCTGCCATATCAGTTCTGTTATACTCACAGACATTATTTTAACAGTTTTAGAAACTGCAGAGTGTTTTCTATCCAAAGCTACTAATTATATGCATATCCTAGTTTACTTTGGGCACGGTTTTCATCCGAACTTCAAAATACTGCCCCCTAGCTCAAACAGGTTAATGATAATGCAGAGGATTTTCCCAAGGCTGCTGTTGACTCATATCCCATGGTAGTTATTGGGGTCAAATTTGTCTCCACTTTTGTGGATTGGGGTGATCAGTCTTTAGTTCCAAATATTGGGGAAGATGCCAGAGCTAAGGATGATGTTAAAGAGTTTTAGTATAGCCAATTGGAATTTGTTGTCTGTATATTTTATCATGTCATTGAGGATACCATCAACACCACAGGCCTTTTTGGGTTGGATGTTTTAAATTTTTTCCTGTAGTTCATTCAAGGTAATTAGATAATCCAGTGGGTTCTGGTAGTCTTTTATAGTTGATTCTAAGATTTGTTCTTTGTTATAGAGCCAAAAAGATTGTAGAAGTGGTTTACCCTTACATCTCCATTTTGGATAGATCATTCTTTGTTTGTTTAGTGTTTTCCAATTTTCCCAGAAGTGGTGAGATTCTATGGATTCTTCAATTACATTGAGCTGATTTCTGACGTGCTGTTCCTTCTTTTTCCGTAGTGTGTTTCTGTATTGTTTTAATGATTCACCGTAGTGAAGGCGTAGACTCAGGTTTTCTGGGTCTTTGGTTGGACAGGTTTCTCAATTTCTTTCTTAGGTTTTTGCGTTCTTCATCAAACCATTTGTCATTGTTGTTTATTTTCTTAGGTTTTCTGTTTGAAATGTTTAGATTTGATAGGGAAGCTGAGGGATCAAATATACTGTTTCGATTTTCTACTGCCAAGTTTACACCTTCACTATTACACTGGAACGTTTTGTCCAGGAAGTTGTCTAGAAGGGATTGAATATGTTGTTGCCTAACAGTTTTTTGGTAGGTTTCCACATTACTTTCCTTCCATCTATAGCATTTCTTAATATTACTCAGTTCCTTTGGCTTTGATGCCTCATGATTGAGTATTGCTCTGTTCAAGTAGACTGTGATCTGATAGGGGTGTCAGAGGGCTGTCTGTGAATGCTCTTGAGAGACTCTGGGTTGAGGTCAGTGATAAAGTAGTCTACAGTGCTACTGCCAAGAGATGAGCTATAGGTGTACCTACCATAGGAGTCCCCTCAAAGCCTAGCATTGACTATGTACATACCCAGCGTGTGACAGAGCTGCAGAAGTTGATGCTGGTTTTTGTTGGTTATGTTGTCATAGTTGTGCCTAAGGGGGCATATGGGGGAGGGAATGCTGTCACCTCCAGGCAGGTGTTTGTCCCCCTGTGTGCTGAATGTGTCAGGTTCTTGTCCGGTTCTGGTATTTAGGTCGCCACAGACCTAAATGCCAGTCCCTGGGACTTGAAATGTCCCTGGGACTTGAAATGATTGACCTCCCCCTCCAGAATGGAGAAGCTGTCTTCATTAAAGTATGGGGATTCTAGTGGGGGGGATATAGGTAGCACACAGGAGGACATTTTTTCTCGGTTGAGATCATTTCCTTTTGAATTTCTAGCCAAATGTAAAATGTTCCTGTTTTGATTAATTTAATAGAGTGAGGTCTGCTCTATACCAAATTATCATACCCCCTGAGTCCCTTCCCTAATTTTTGCACCTGGTAGTTTGCTGGATGGACTACCAGCTCTCTGTAACCTAGAGGGAAACCAGTGGGTCGGTCTCCTCTATACCATGTTTCTTGAAGGATGACAATGTTTGTATTTTCGATTTCTTTGATGAAGTCCAGGTAGATGCTCTTTAGGCCAAAGGCAGATGACCTCAGGCCTTGGATATTCCAGGATGATATAGTGAAGGCTTTGTGTTCCATACAGTGTCCAATGCTGTTGGTTGTGTGGTTTGGCCTCATGCCAGTAAGTCTGAGCAGAGCCTGCTGAGCATCTGGTACATTCCATTGGCTTGGGCTAGTGTAAGAGTGTGGGTTGGGCCTGTTTGCCCGCTCAAGGCCTGGGCGTATTTGTGACTTCCATGTTGAGGCCCTCTTTGCGGGAGTGGGGGGCATGGGGTTGGCAGGAGGGGCATAGGTCTGATCTGAGGGGGCCTAAATGGGGTGTGGGCATGGTTGACTTGAGGGGTGTTGATTGGTTGGGATTGGGGTGGGGGTGTGTATGTGGCTGGTGGTGTTGTGGTCTGGATGTAGGTCCTCTCGGCGTGGGTCCTCTATTTTTAGGGGGGTCCCGCAGGTCTGGGAGAGTGTGTCGCTGGTCTGGGCGGGGTGTCTATTGATCTGTTCCTCCTGTGTGAAGTGTTGGGGCTGCATTTGAGAGCGATGTCCTTTAGGGTCCGGGCGAAGCACTGCTGCCTTGTATAGGTGGACCTGGTCATAGAGGTGGTTCAAGTCCAGGGTGGAGTGGTGGGCCAGGAAAACATTTGGTTTTGAGGCACAGTCACGGGAGTACTTGCGTTTACCCACTGTATGGTAGCAGGGTGAAGTATTTTCGTGGTAGCAGGGTGGAGATAACCACTTGTGCGTTGGGGAAAGTAGAAGAAGCTTTTTCAATCACTCCCTTGAGTGCTGTGGCCACCCTTTCCTGCTGTGCTCTCAGGTCCTTTGTGTCTGTGTGTATTATTATGTGTCTGAGTGACCCTAGTTGGTCCTCAGACAGAAGGTCTAGGGCGCGCTGGGTGTTTGGACAACCAGAGTTTAGAAACTCTTGTGTTTGGGAAAAAGTTTATTTTCTTGTATATATTTCCTGTTTGAGTCCATAAGGAGTACAATCTGTGTCTTGTGTATGTCCTCAGTGGGTGTGGTGGAGTTGTCAGGAGGGTTATCAGGGTGGCTGACAGGGGGGGTGCTCAGAGGGGACGGGATCCCCTGGGCTTGGGCTTCTTCATTTGTCTGTCCCACTGTGTTGTCGACGCTATGGTCAAGGTCTGGGGTGGACTGTTCAGCTGTGGTGTGGAGACTTTTGTCGGGAGCTGAGATGGGCTGTTCTGCTGGCTTCTCTGTGGGGGTGGCCAACTCTCTAGTGGGTTGTTCTCTGTCACATGCCGTCCCCCTCACCCTCTCCTCCAGCAATCGGATCCTCTCCTCTAGTGCTCTTTTCTTTTCCTGTAGATGTTGTCTCACTGCAGTCCAGAGTGCAGATATGTCTCTCTCCACCTCCAGCTCTCCAGGTCTAGTTAAGGGGGTGTTGTTGTGCTGGACTGTTTTCTGGATCTGTGCTGACTGGAGTGTAATTACCTGCTGTTCCAGCTCCACCTGCCTTACCTCCAGCTGGGTGAATTTATCCCTCATTTCAATGAGGGAGTAGTACTCTGTGCTGGGAGGTTGACTTTCCGCTTGGGATTGATCGTCTGTGGGTTTATGCAATGAAGAGGTCTGGTCTGACCCGCTCGGGGTGGGGTATCTTTCTCAAGGGAGAGCTTCTCCTGTTGAGCTATTTCTTTGATTAGGTGAAAGTCCAGCTGAAACTGTTTGCGGTTGCCCTGTACCATTACTGTTCCAGACTTATAGAGATGTATATTAGCTGACTCAGAGTCTTCGTTGTCTAGTATCCTGAGTTTCCATCCATCAGTAACACCCCCCCCTCTTAACAGAGGGGTAGTGTGTTAATATAGCACTGTGCCATGCCAGGGGATGGTCTGTATGGAAGATAAGGTTGCTTATGTTCCCATTTTTACTATAGTCAGCAAAAAGTCTCTTGATTTTCCATGAAGAGCTTCATTCTGTACTCTTTTCGTGTCTTATTAATCTTTACATACAGAGGGTACTGTATTTTAATGACCTCTGAACAGCGGGAGGGTGCGTCTAAGGGCTCTCCTGCCATTGTTGGGCTCAAGGGCTTTAACCCCTCTCACTTGACACGTCAGTGCTAATTGAAGTTGTATCAAGCTTGGTAGCCTTAATTTAGCATTCAGTCCTTATAAAGTAAAATATATCATTGTAATATATTTTTCTTCTTGGCTTTTGGAAATAAAATATAGCTTCAGACTAAACATTACTCACTCAGTTCCAGGTTGGATCTCTCTCTTCCTCTCTCTCTCTCTCTCTCTCTCTCTCTCTCGCTCCCCCCCTCTCTCTCCCTCTCTCTCTCTCTCTCTCACTCTCTCTTTGTGGTTGAATCTGTTGTGTTCCTTGCGTCCTGTCGCCTTCCCTCCTTTTCAGAAGTTGTGTGGGCTGATCTCAAGTTAGGATTATATTAGGCTCTGAGTGTGGAATGAATGCGTCCATTATGCCTTGTTAGAAAACCATTCAACTCAACTATTAAAAAACAAATCTTTAACGTGCTTGTAATACTATACACAAGCACTCAATGAAACATTAGAAAACCATTGACAACAATGTAACTTCAAGTGAATTCTAGTCTAAATGCTAAATCACATTATTTTGGACTGGAGTGCCTTAGCTGCCATAACTATGATATTATATGACCACTCTCCCTCTTACAGATGTAATTCTGTAATATAGCATTTCATCTCCATGCTGTGTGTGCGTGCAGGTGCGTGTGTCATCTTGCTGTGCAGTGGAAAATTGCCAATTAGTATCAAGTTTCAGTGTGACACGATCGTTTATGGGATAACCATAACACGTCTTGCTTCCTATCTATAATCACATTTCACATTCATGTTGCTCATCTCAGGATATGAGTCATTATGTATAAGCTACAGTGTCTGTCTGTGTGTGTGTGTGTGTGTGTGTGTGTGTGTGTGTGTGTGTGTGTGTGTGTGTGTGTGTGTGTGTGTGTGTGTGTGTGTGTGTGTGTGTGTGTGTGTGTATGTATGTATGTGTGTGTGTGTGTGTGTTTGTGAGTGTTTGCACACACATTTGTAACATTGTTACATCAAAACAGGATATAATTGACCAATTTACTATGTGTGAATCCATCCTGCATAGTCAGAGTGTTGTCTTCTCTCCTCCCCTGTCTCCCTCCATCCCAGTTAGTCTCAGTGATGTTTTAGTGGGGTTTCATATACAGTTGAAGTGGGAAGTTTACATGCACCTTAGCCAAGTTTTCACAATTCCTGACATTTAATCCTAGTAAATATTCCCTGTCTTAGGTGATTTAGGATCACCGCTTTATTTTAAGAATGTGAAATGTCCGAATAATAGTAGACAGAATGATTTATTTCAGCTTTTATTTCTTTCATCACATTCCCAGTGGGTTAGAAGTTTACATACACTCAAATAGTATTTGGTAGCATTGCCTTTAAATTGTTTAACTTGGGTCAAACGTTTCGGGTAGCCTTCCACAAGCTTCCCACAATAAGTTGGGTGAATTTTGGCCCATTTCTCCTGACAGAGCTGGTGTAACTGAGTCAGGTTTGTAGGCCTCCTTGCTCACACTCACTTTTTCAGTTCTGCCCACACATTTTCTATGGGATTGAGGTCAGGTCTTTGTGATGGCCACTTCAATACCTTGACTTTGTTTTCCTTAAGCCGTTTTTCCACAACTTTGGAAGTATGCTTGGGGTCATTGTCCATTTGGAAGATCCATTTGCGACCAAGCTTTAACTTCCTGACTGATGTCTTGAGATGTTGCTTCACTATATCCACATAATTTTCCTCCCTCATGATGCCATCTATTTTGTGAAGTGCACCAGTCCGTCCTGCAGCAAAGCACCCCCTAAACATGATGCTGCCACCCCCGTGCTTCACGGTTGGGAGGGTGTTCTTCGGCTTGCAAGCCTCCCCCTTTTTCCTCCAAACATAATGATGGTCATTTATGGCCAAACAGTTCTATTTTTCTTTCATCAGACCAGAGGACATTTCTCCAAAAAGTAAAATCTTCGTCCCCATGTGCAGTTGCAAACCGTAGTCTGGCTTTTTTATGGCGGTTTTGGAGCAGTGGCTTCATCCTTGCTGAGCGGCCTTTCAGGTCATGTCGATATAGGACTCGTTTTACTGTGGATATAGATACTTTTGTACCTGTTTCCTCCAGCATCTTCACAAGGTCCTTTGCTGTTGTTCTGGGATTGATTTGCACTTTTCCCACCAAAGTACGTTCATCTCTAGGAGACAGAACGCGTCTCCTTCCTGAGCGGTATGACAGCTGCGTGGTCCCATGGTGTTTATAGTTGCGTACTATTGTTTATATGGATGAATGTGGTACCTTCATGCATTTGGAAATTGCTCTCAAGGATGAACCAGACTTGTGGAGGTCTACAATTTGGTTTTCTGAGGTCTTGGCTGATTTCTTTTGATTTTCCCATGTTGTCAAGCAAAAGGGCACTGAGTTTGAAGGTAGGCCTTGAAATACACAGGTACACCTCCAATTGATGTCAATTAGAAACTTCTAAAGCCATGACATCATTTTCTGGAATTTTCCAAGCTGTTTAAACTACTTAGGGAGTGGTGGGGCGCTACCCGGTGAAATGCAAGGCGCCAAATTCAAAATCCAAAAGTTGAATTATTAAACATTCATCAATATACAAGTGTTGCATAGTCATCAAAAGCTCTGTTTCTTGGCAATATCACAGCGTTGTCAGATTTCAAAAAGGCTTTACGGCGAAAGCACTACATTTGATTGTTTGAGGGTAGCACCTCCAATATTTTTCCTATTAGCATAAATTCATAAACCATCGCGGTTCACACAAAACACATTTCACAGCGAAAACAAATCCCTTACCTTTTGAAGAACTTCTGCTGAGGGCTTCTCAAGTGTCCAACGAAGACAATCCATGGTTCTTTTGTTAGAAAAAGTAATTTATTATATCCATAAATCTCCGTTTGGTTGGTGCGTTATGATGAGAAAATACAGCGTCCACTCGCCCATTGAACCGTGAAGAGAACTCGTTCAACATCATTGATAATGTATCCTTAGGAACACTTTTATGTATATTTAGTATAATTTTTCAACCGGATTATAAACTGGGCGATAGGAAAGAAAAAAACCACAGCGCGTGCAATCCTGTGAACGTGCATCCTCTTCTGTTTACTGCTGGTGACCACTTCCCAATTCTTCTTCTATTACCATCCAGAGCAAGTAAACGTAATCAAAACACTGTCTAGAGACTGTTGACATCCAGTGGAAGCAATAGGTACTGAAATCTTACTCCCATATATGGTCATTTTCAATAGGGAGGGGTTCAAAATGAGGCAATGTGTCAAATACACTTTTTCCAGGACAGAAATTCCTCGTATTTTCGCCTGCCATATCCGTTCTGTTATACTCACAGACAATATTTTAACACTCTTAGAAACTTCAGAGTGTTTCCTATCCAATAGTACTAATTATGTGCATATCCTATTTTCTGGGCCTGAGTGGGAGGCATTTTACTTTGGGCACGCCAGACTCTCCAAAACCGTCACATCGGGAGCTGCTCCCTAAGAAGTTAAAGGCACAGTCAACTTAGTGTATGTAAACTTCTGACCCACTGGAATTGTGAAACAGTGAATTATAAGTGAAATAATCTGTCTGTAAACAATTGTTGGAAAAATTACTTGTGTCATGCACAAAGTAGATGTCCTAACTGACTTGCCAAAACTATAGTTTCTTAACAAGAAATTTGTGGAGTGGTTGAAAACGAGTTTTAAATGACTCCAACCTAAGTGTATGTAAACTTCCGACTTCAACTGTAATTGGAAGGAATGAACATGATCAAACTCTCTGTCTAACTATATCCCTCCTTTCTCTATTCCTCTACTTAATGAACTATCCCTCCCTCCATCCCTCTCTCTAACTCTATCCCTCTTTCCAGTCAGAGGGAAAATACATTATCACACTCTATATCCATCTCTATCCTTCATTTATCCAGCATCATTACACTCTCTCTAACTCTCCCCCCTTCCTCTATCCCTCTTTCTCTAACTCTCTCTCCCCCTCCTTCCTCTACCCCTTTCTCTAACTCTCTCTCTCCTTAACTCTCCATCCCTGTTTCTCTAACTCTCTCTCCTTAACTCTCTCTGTCCCTCCTTCTTCTAACTCTCTCTCTCGTTAACTCTCTCATCCCTGTTTCTAACTCTCTCTCCTTAACTCACTCTGTCCCTCCTTCTTCTAACTCTCTCTCTCTCCTTAACTCGCTCCATCCCTGTTTCTCTAACTCTCTCTCCTTAACTCACTCTGTCCCTCCTTCTTCTAATCTTCTAGCCTACCCCTCCTTCCTCTATCCCTCATTCCTCTATCCCTTCATCTATCTCTCCATCCATCCCTCCTTCCAGTATAATTGCCTCTTTTCTCATACATTCTCTCTCTCTCCTCATTATGAGATGATGCCCCACCTCCTCCTTCTGAGAGATCAAATACATATTTGTCCAGATCCTCATTAGAAGAAGAACTGGAGCTCGGTGGTGTAATGAGCAGACAGGCTCACAACACTACAGTTAGACTTCCACTTATCTGAGTAGGATAAACCTCTCAGGCTTGCTTCATTTATTAACGCTCTCTATATTTACAGAGCCTTCAGAAAGTATTCATACCCCTTGACTTTTTCCCGATGTTGTTGTGTTACAGACTGAATTTAAAATGGATTACATTTAGATTGTGTGTCACTGGCCTACACACAATACCCCATAATGTCAAAGTGGAATTATGTTTTTTCTGAAATTTTTACTGATGAATTAAAAATGAAACGCTGAAATGTCTTGAGTCAATAAGTATTCAACCCCTTTGTTATGTCAAGCCTAAATAAGTTCAGGAGTAAAAATGTGCTTAACAAGTCACATAATACATTGCATGGACCCACTCTATGTGCAATAATAGTGTTTAACATAATTTCTTTATGACTACCTCATCTTTGTACCCCACACATACAATTATCTGTAAGGTTCCCTCAGTCGAGCAGTGAATTTAAAACACGGATTCAACCACAAAGACCAGGGAGGTTTTTCAACGCCTAGCAAAGAAGGGCACATGTTTGTAGATGGGTAAAAAAAAAAAGAAGCAAACACTGAATATCCCTTTGAACGTGATTAAGTTATTAATTACACTTTGGATGGTGTATCAATACACCCAGTCACTACAAAGATACAGGCGTTCTTCTTAACTCAGTTGCCGGAGAGGAAGTAAACCGCTCAAGGATTTCACCATGAGGCCAATGGTGACATTAAAACAGTTACAGAGTTTAATGGCTGTGACAAGAGAAAACGGAGGATCAAAGTTGAGGTAATTGAGGTAATATGTACATGTACAGTACATCTCTGTTTATTATCTATGCATGGTCACTTTACCCCTACCTACATTGAGGGAAAAACGTATTTGATCCCCAGCTGATTTTGTACGTTTGCCCACTGACAAAGAAATTATCAGTCTATAATTTTAATGGTAGGTTTATTTGAACAGTGAGAGACAGAATAACAACAAAAAAATCCAGAAAAACGCATGTGAAAAATGTTATAAATTGATTTGCATTTTAATGAGGGAAATAAGTATTTGACCCCCTCTCAATCAGAAAGATTTCTGGCTCCCAGGAGTCTTTTATACAGGTAACAAGCTGAGATTAGGAGCACACTCTTAAAGGGAGTGCTCTTAATCTCAGCTTGTTACCTGTATAAAAGACACCTGTCCACAGAAGCAATCAATCAATCAGATTCCAAATTCTCCACCATGGCCAAGACCAAAGAGCTCTCCAAGGATGTCAGGGACAAGATTGTAGACCTACACAAGGCTGGAATGGGCTACAAGACCATCGCCAAGCAGCTTGGTGAGAAGGTGACAACAGTTGGTGCGATTATTCACAAATGGAAGAAACACAAAAGAACTGTCAATCTCCCTCGGCCTGGGGCTCCATGCAAGATCTCACCTCGTGGAGTTGCAATGATCATGAGAACGGTGAGGAATCAGCCCAGAACTACACGGGAGGATCCTGTCAATGATCTCAAGGCAGCTGGGACCATAGTCACCAAGAAAACAATTGGTAACACACTACGCCGTGAAGGACTGAAATCCTGCAGCGCCTGCAAGGGGACCCTGCTCAAGAAAGCACGTATACATACCCGTCTGAAGTTTGCCAATGAACATCTGAATGATTCAAGAGGACAACTGGGTGAAAGTGTTGTGGTCAGATGAGACCAAAATGGAGCTCTTCGGCATCAACTCAACTCGCCGTGTTTGGAGGAGGAGGAATGCTGCCTATGACCCCAAGAACACCATCCCCACCATCAAACATGGAGGTGGAAACATTATGCTTTGGGGGTGTTTTTCTGCTAAGGGGACAGGACAACTTCACCACATCAAAGGGACGATGGACGGGGCCATGTACCGTCAAATCTTGGGTGAGAACCTCCTTCCTTCAGCCAGGGCATTGAAAATAGGTCATGGATGGGTATTCCAGCATGGCAATGACCCAAAACACACGGCCAAGGTAACAAAGGAGTGGCTCAATAAGAAGCACATTAAGGTCCTGGAGTGGCCTAGCCAGTCTCCAGACCTTAATCCCAGAGAAAATCTGTGGAGGGAGCTGAAGGTTCGAGTTGCCAAACGTCAGCCTCGAAACCTTAATGACTTGGAGAAGATCTGCAAAGAGGAGTGGGACAAAATCCCTCCTGAGATGTGTGCAAACCTGGTGGCCAACTACAAGAAACGTCTGACCTCTGTGATTGCCAACAAGGGTTTTGCCACAAAGTACTAAGTCATGTTTTGCAGAGGGGTCAAATACTTATTTCCCTCATTAAAATGCAATTCCATTTAAAACATTTTTCACATGCGTTTTTCTGGATTTTTTTGTTGTTATTCTGTCTCTCACTGTTCAAATAAACCTACCATTAAAATTATAGACTGATAATTTCTTTGTCAGTGGGCAAACGTACAAAATCAGCTGGGGATCAAATACGTTTTTCCCTCAATGTAGGTAGGGGTAAAGTGACCATGCATAGATAATAAACAGAGAGTAGCAGCAGCTTGTGACAAGTGTGAAGGAATGTGAATGTACAATGTGTTTCAAATCAAATCAAATCAAATGTTATTTGTCACATACACATGGTTAGCAGATGTTAATGCGAGTGTAGCGAATTGCTTGTGCTTCTAGTTCCGACCATGCAGTAGTATCTAACAAGTAATCTAACAAATTCACAACAACTACCTTATACACACAAGAGTAAAGGAATGAAT